>JAUZSX010347559.1:0-10261 GCA_034780655.1 Idiosepius hallami
TCCTAGTCAAAACTATTATATTCACTTTCAAAAGTGGTAAAAAGCTTGGATTTTGGATTGGTAGTACACGAGTTCAAATCCTAGTCAAAACAGTTACATTCACTTTCAAAAGTGGTAAAAAGCTTGGATTTTGGAATAGTAGTACACGAGTTCAATTCCTAGTCAAAACTATTATATTCACTTTCAAAAGTGGTAAAAAGCTTGGATTTTGGATTGGTAGTACACGAGTTCAATTCCTAGTCAAAACTATATTCACTTTCAAAAGTGGTAAAAGCTTAGACTCAGGAATCGTATTAAACGAGTTCAAATCCTGGTCAGAACTATTACATTCACTTTCAAAAGTGGTAAAATGTTTGGGCTCTGGAACTGTATTACACGAGTTCAAATCCTAGTCCAAACTTTTATATTCACTTTCAAAAGTGGTAAAGGCTTGGACTCTGGAATCGTATTAAACAAGTTCAAATTCCGGTCAAAAGCATTACATTCTCTTTCAGAAGAGGTAAAAGCTTGGACTCTGAAATCGTATTACACGAGTTCAAATCCTAGTAAAAACTATTATATTCACTTTCAAAACTGGTAAAAGCTTGGAGTCTGGAATCTTATTATACAATTCAAATTTCAGTCAAAATTAATACATTCACCTCACAAGAGGTAAAAGCTTGGGCTTTGGAATCGTATTACACGGGTTCAAATACTAGTCAAAACTTTTATATTCACTTTCAGCTGTCTCAGATGAGTCTCGTTAATTCGGGAGAGAAACTCATCTAGGTGTAAGCATTAAATTGATTCCAAAAACGCAGGTGAGTGAGGCCCATCAATTCAATGAAAGTAACATCATAGTGAAGGACCATACTTGATTACAAAATCCCTGGGATATAATGAGCACGCAAAAGTGGTCTTGTGCCTAACTTGAGCTTGTGATCGACCAAATAGATATATCTTTTTTCTCCCTGGATCAACAACTTGTGTTAAAGAATATTGTGTGTTCCATTGAACCTAACAGCGATGCCGTTCGAAGTTTAGTCTACTAATAGGGCCATCCATGACGTTAAAATTGAGGAGAAGGTTCCAGACAAATTGCGACCCAAAAAGACCTAAACGGCGGATGATGACAATAATGACACAACTGCACTGAAGGCGGTCGAGGGCTGCAACAGAGGATGGTCTCCTCTCGTCGTGGTTAATTCCTAAATTATGAAGCCTCATCTCAAACGTAGTGTAGAAACATCAAAATTACCAAGATGAGGACAAAAGTCTGAATAATAAAATTAATTCCTAAATTATGAAGCCTCATCTCAAATGTAGTGTAGAAACATCAAAAACCTGCTAAGATGAGGACAAAAGTCTGAATAATAAAGTTAAGTCCTAAAAGCTGTTTTTTTCTTAAAATGTGACAAAAATTCAAGCATCGTAAAGTCAAAACCGCGTAACCCGAGAGTCACCTGTATATAACTAACGTTTTTTAAATACGAAATAGTTACTTCCCTTTCATTAACAAATTTTAAATTAGTAGTTCATTCCCTTTATACACTAGTTGTCTCCCCTGACAGAAAATGTCAGTCTAGTCAAACTAACAAGTTCAAACAAGTTAAATAGGAAATCATATTTTACTCAATAATTTCTTATTGAAAAAGTTCATGCGATAAAAAGATTATATTTTTGGTAGACGTAATAATTATGAATGCAGGAATTTAATTTCAAGTTTTCGGATGAATCGCAATCGGTCATCCACACACAAAACTTCTAATTGAAGAAAATGTGTAACGAATAATGTATGAAACCAATTAGCGTTGATTGTAACTTAACCCTTTCGACCCTAAAGGGCCGATATATCGGCCTCAGTAAATAAAGGCAAAAAAAGACACGCTGTCATTTCGACCCTAATATGGTCACCAGGGCCATGCCTAGGGTCCCAGCAGATCCCGTAATTGCAGGGGGATCAAGCTCCCTAGGGGCCGTAAAAAGACTCTTTGGATTCACAGATCTTTTGTAAAGCAAAAATTACCAAAATAATTCATTGTTAGGATTAACTAGAAAACGATTAACAAAGGCTATGAAAGTTTAAAATTCTGCATTAAACCTTTCGACACTAAGGGGCTGGTATATCGGCATTAGTAACCAAAGGCAAAAAAAGAAAAACTGTTATTTCGACCCTAATATGGTTCTTTAATAGAACGGAACGGCTCTGAGTGACTACTTGGTAAAATTGCCAAGTCAGGATCCAAAGAGGTTGAAATATGGTTGTGCCAGTGCCTTTCCACGGCCTCGTCGGCCTACTTAAGTAGGCCGTGGTTGTGCGTGTTTTCTTTTTCCTTAAGTCGCCAGGGCCGATATATCGGTTCTTTGGTGGTTTAAAGGGTTCAAGATAAGAAATAGGACAAAGTTTTAAACTTTTACTGCTTTTAATTCGTTTTACGCTTAAACAAATAAATTATATTCTAAATTAAACTTATTCATTCTTCTTATTTTCACATGTATTATATTTATTCTGTATTAACATACAAAATTTGGCACAAGACCATTGGGGTGGGAATTAAAAGCTAGACAGGCTGGTCATGCATTAACTAGACTCTCTCGTGACCCATTCGCATTCTTATGTTCACATGTATGTTGTCTTTTTCGATGCGGGACATGTTTTGTAAGTACACCGTAATTTCAAAACGAGGCATGCGCAGCACAAATTCAAAACAAACTCTTGTTAACCGGGAACAAAAAAAAATGTCTATTATTTTTGTTTTTTGTTTTAAAAGGAAAAAAAGAGACGAAATTGAATTGAAATTCACGAAAATAAGAGTAAAATACGCCTAAAGAAAAATTGCAAACTTAACATTTGTAGCAATCAAGTGAAAAAAAAAAGAAAAAAGAAACAAACAAAAGATGATTTTATTCTTTTAAAAAAGGAAAAAAAAAATGCTTTAAAAAATATCGTTTATTCAGTTTTTATTTTTGGACGAAAAATTTCAAAATTTATTTTAAAGAATATTTTTTCATCTTTTTTTTTTTTTAGTTTAAAAAATAATTCATTTTTATTTCTTTAATTTCCCACCCCCCCTGTTTTTCTCATTTTGGATTTGTTTTTACTTTCCACAAAGATTTTTGATCTTTCAAACATAAATGTACGTTTAACTGCCAAGAAGAAAGAAAAACAAAACAAAACAAAAAAAAACGTTTGGATTTCTCCCAATAAAAGTAAGTAGAAAAATCTTTAAGTATTTCTTTAAAACCAAACAAAAAAACTGGTTTAATAATTGATAAACGAAACATCAATGTTTAATGACAACCACAAAAGATGACTTTACAAATAAAATAAAGTTAGGTTTTCGTTAGAAAACTTAAATAGTCACTGAATAATCTCTTTTCGTTTCGATCACAGAAGTTGAAGTTATTTTATAAATTAGCGACTCTGTTCTGTTTTTTTGTTTTATATAATTTTTCTTTTATTTCTCCCAAAACACTTTAAAAGATGAACAGATTGCGTAGATTTAGTAAATGCAGTAAGGGAGGGGCGGTCCGGTCCTCTCCGCTCCGGGTGGCACATGAAGGGGCGACATTTTGAGGGGGTTAAAAAAATAATATCAAAAAGCTACAAAAAAAATCTTAAAATTCTATAACTAAAATAAGAATTTATGTTTTTAATTTGTTTTATGTGCGTATTATTGATATTTTTTAAACGGATTTTTTAAACTGTATCATCAATCTAATGAAAATAATTATTCTAAGTTGTATAACTTGATCCTTGATTGTAGTTTCATGAAAATAAATTCTTTAAACTTTAACGGATTATCAGTGCGCCCGGGGGCGCAAATCTAGACGACCCGGGCGACAAAAACTGTTGCTACGATACTGACTGAGTAAATATAAATTTGAATTTGAATTATTATATTTACTTGGTGAGCACCAACCCAAGTTTGGCGCAAGGCCATTTTTACGTGCTCTTACCTGAGCTTTTTAGATTTGGTGTTACCCTTCACCTAGATGAGCTGCTGCTCTCCCGAGAAAATTAAACACAGGGCGAGAGAAGAATCATACGTACTGGTTAGTAGTAGTGAGTCTGATCTACTACTTTTTTGGCAACCCATTTACTGTTGGTAGAATCTTATTTTAGCGTCCCTTACTCCAGAAAATATTTCGACAAGGGCAAGTCACTCGCGTAGTATTTAACATCCAAAAGTCTATTCCAATCATACATGGCAGGCAGAGTTTTTGTGGCGCCAGAGATGTAAGGAAAATGAATTTGGCTGGATGCTTCTGCGCAATATTGCTGAGTTTTATGAATTTTAAACACGGATAAAATAAATTCCGACAGAAATTTAAAAAAAAAAAAAATGAATTAACTAAATTGAAAGTTAAAATATTTTTTGAGTTTTATTGAACATTAAAAAAGTAAAAAAACAAAAAAACACCCTAACTCTAACCCCAAACCCACTATTTATTGAAAATTAAATCGTTTTCTAATTATGCCCCTTGTCAAAATATTTTCTGCAGTAAGGGACGCTAAAATAAGATTCTACCCAACAAACAATAAATCCTATATGACCAGGCTCGTCAGATAATAAATCTGGCCTTTTTTTTTAATAAATTTGGCTTTGAAATTTATATTTTAGCTTTAAATTTGGCTTTTTTCCCTTCAATTTACATAATAACGTATTATTACTTAATCATTGTAAACTTATTTTAAACCTACAGTCTAATTGGAATAATTCTTAAATATTTCGATTTAAGATTTTTAATTTGTTTAATTACAAAATTGTAATTCGGCCTTTTTTTTCTTTTTAATATTTAACCCTTTAAACCCTAATCGATATATCGGCCCTGGCGACCTTAAGGCCAAAAAAGACACGCACACGCACCTAACGATGTTTCATTGTTTAATGTTTCAACCTCCACCTTTGGATCCTGACTTAGTAATATTACCAAGTAGTCACTCAGAGAGCTGTTCTGTTCTATCAAAAAAAAAAACGTATTAGGGTCGAAATGTCAGTGTGTCTATTTTTGCATTTCCTAACTGAAGCTGATATATCGACCCTATGGGTTAATGTTTCGATCTTTTCGTTGCTTGTCATTTTTGTCGTTTTGCGCTTTATGGTTAGACAACCTGCTAAAGAATGGTCTGTTTTATTGTTGCAATAAAAAAAATGGTTTAATTTAATTTGATAATAAAGAAAAATAGAATAATAAAGCTAATTTAGGTTGATATTAATTAATTCTTTATTAAAGCAAATAATAATCAATTAAAAAAAAGTGGGGGAAGGAGAAAAGCGGGATGAAAAATATTTGTTGGTCAAGCAAGAAACACGAAAAACCAACAACAACCGGCCATGTTTATTAAAAAAAAAAACAAGTCTTTTATGTTTATTTTTGCGGACATAGTTCTCCTCATTTTAATGTTTATCAAATCCACTCACTACGTCTTGGCCGATTTAATTATTCTCTATTCATTCTTCAGGCGAATTTAAATAACATAAAGATGAGGGTTTTACACTTAGTTTGCTTATAAACACACACTTATCACCAAGCTTGGTCGTAAATAAACATTGTAAAAAAAAACGTTTTATTTCTGTTGATTTTCTTTTCTTGCTTTCATTCTGATCATTTGGAGTTTAAAACAAATTAACTTCTTTAATATTCAAAAAGAGCTTTGATAAAAGTTAACTTTACGATTCTGGACATTTTTATTTATTTTCACTTAACTCTTTTAAAACCTAAGAGGCCGATATATCGGTCCTGAAAACATAAGGCAAAAAAAAACCACACCAATATTTTGGCTTTAATATGTCCCACTAATATAACGACTCTGAGTGACTACTAGGTAATTTTTATATGTCGTGGGTTCAAAAGATTAAATCTAAACTCGAAATATTTACCGAAAAAGAAGGAAAAAAAGGCGCCAACTAACAAAAATGGCACTTTTTAAAGATATGTAAACACAAAGATATTTATTATCATATTTTAGAAAATAGGCCATAGTTTCGACTTTTAAGGATTGTTATTTTCTTTTTATTAAATGCATTTTAGAATAAGAATTCCAATGGATGTGTTGAAAATGTTTTGGAAATAAGATACCAACCTTATTTTGTGCCATTTATTTAAAATGTTAATGTTATTATTGTGTGTGCAATTGTGGTTTGAGATTTTTCTCTTCGTTCCCCGCCTTTCCACCGAGATTTTAAAAAAACGGTGTCACAGGTGTTGTAGTTCCTCCTGATTTTTAATGTATTATTTTTTTTTAATAAAAACTTGTTTTAACTTGATAGAAATTCTTGAAAAAAAAGTCTTAAAGTTTCTTGAATTTTGTTTTTTATTATTATCATTATTCAACTTTTTTTTAATCTGAATTCTTTTTTGCTTTGACAATTTTTAGTTTTGAAGTTTTGTTTGTTTTTAATGCTTTTTCTTTTTTATTAACTTTTTTTAAAGAAAATCGAAAGGCCATTTATTTTTATAAAAATACTTAATTGTAGATAATTAAGGGGAAATTAATTTGAAGTACCATTAAGAAAGGTAACAATGTTTTTTTAAATGAAGAAATTAAATTCTAAAGTAATTTTTATTTCCTAACTATGTGAATGTTTAACTTTCGTTTTCGGTTGTTTCCGGTAAAGTCCGGAAACGCACTTGCTTCATCAGGTGCTCCCTTTTGTTGCTAGAGAAACAGAAAGCAGTCCTAATTGAAATTATCTAAAATTTATAAACGGTTGAAAATACATCGGAGAAATATTTTTCTAAATTCAATTTATAGAAATTAAAGATTTCATTCGTCAATTAAAAAAAAAGGTAATATTTTTTCTTTATTTAAACTTTTTTTTTTTTACTTTCTTCCAAAAACTTTTTAAATCAGTTTTTTTAACGAGTTAAAATATTTTATGTCACCCTTTTACCTTTTTTTTTGTAAACTTGTTTTTACAAACTGTTTTTAATCCTTTAAACCCCAATAGGCCGATATATCAGCCCTGAAGAGATAAGGCGAAAGAAGACACACCAACATTATTGTAATCATAATCTTTTCGACCCTAAAAGGCCGATATATCGGCCCTGCCCTGCCGACCTAAAGCAAAAGAAGACGCATTAATGTTTTTGCCATAACATTGTCATCTAATTGAACGGCTATGAATGAGTAGTTGGTCATTTTTTGCTAAGTTAGGATTCAAAGTGCTAAACAACTCTCTGAGTGACTACTTGGTAATTCTGATAAGTTAGGATCCAAAGGAATAAAAAATAAAATTATTTGCGTTTGGCATTAACAAAAGTGAAATTAATAGAAAAATTAAGTGAAATTGTAATGTCATATTTTTATTTACAATGTATAACTTGTTTTAACCCTTTAAACCATAACCGGTGACGACGGTGGTGTAACTGTCGGCCTTGGCGGCCTTAAAGACACACAACAATATTTTGGTCTTGATCTTTGGATCCTGGCTGATCAAAATTACCAAGTAGTCACCCAGAGTCGTTCTATTAAAGAACCATAGGGTCGAAATGTCAGTGTGTCTTTTTTTGCATTTGGTTACTAATAAGGCCGATATAAAGGGTTAATTTAAAAATCCTCTATTTACAAATAAAAAAGATTTTAGGTTTTTGTTTGATTAGAATTAACAGAATTAATAATATATTAATTAAAATAGAATGTCTAATTGCATTCATTGGTTGAGTTTCATTATTTCTTTGAAGAAATTAAAAATGGCTTTATGTGCCTTTACCAAATATGACAATTTTTGGTCAAGAGACTTGAAATTTTATCTGTGGGTAAAGGTTATTCGGACATGTGGCACGGAACAAATTTGAAGCCGGACAATATTGCTCGTATGATTTATTTAAAATCTAATATTTAAATAATTTTCAATTTTATGTATTAAACACACATTGGACCGAATGAACACAGGAGGACTTACCTCGGTTCTAAAACTTAATCCGTTCAGTAACCGAGATTTCAAAAAACGAATTGTTTCAAATCCAAATCCATTTATTGTCACTTATCGCGTAATTCATGTGTTTCCATCCATCTCCTTTGTCACACCGATACGAAATCTTAATTTCGTTCCAAAACCGATCCCCAATTTTTAAAATTTTTGTTAACCCTTTAAACCCAAAAGAACCGATATATCGGCCCCAGCAACTTAAGGCAAAAGAAGACACACACTGAATGATATTTCAACCTCTACCTTTGGACCCTGACTTAGTAATATTACCAAGTAGTCACTCAGAGCCGTTCTATAAAAAATAACATCAGGGTAGAAATGTCAGTATATCTTTTTTGCCTTTGGTTACCAAGGCCGATATATCGGCCCCTTTAGGGTCGAAATAGTTAATACCGATTTGGAGGAAAAGGAGTGTGGTGTTTGTTCGAAAACCAAGGTTCCACTGTTTGTCTATTCTAAATCTTATTTATTTAAAAATTTTATGGCCCTTTTGCATTTTAGAAAAACAAAACTATGAGGTCTGCCTGCCTGGGCTGGAATATAAGCCAACGTGGCCACCACCCACACCATCATCACGATTTGTATAAAATGCAATTTGATTGGCTATTGAAATTGACTTAAATTAAGTTTAAAACTTTCATAATCTTTTTTAAATCTTATTTATTTTGAAGGGGTGGTTGGTTGACATAACGTGGCCCAATGGATAGGCAATCAGACTTCAGAACCGTAGTACGCGCGTTCAAATCTAAGTTGTTCCGTCTACGTTGACATTGTAGTTAAAATGTATAAAATTGGAATTTGCAAATGGTAGCGCCCTTGAAATTGATTGTGGAAATCTTATTCTTATGCAAATTAGGAGGCACTTGTAGGAATATAAGTGGGTCGTTTTTGCCAACAGGCAGTGAGTGAAAAAATCTTCCTCTGCTCGTGTTACTGTGAAGTTGGCGTTCTGCTGCTATATTTTGGGACTTAACTTGTGTGTTGAGAAAATATTCATTCCCTGGGATCCCGAGGTTATGCTAGCTTGTTGCTAGTTCTTATCGTCTCAGTCGGGAGAGAGAACGAGTTCGCTCAGCTGGGTTATCGTTTGCCTTTTTGCATTACCAACTAACAGTGCACTAAACTAAACATAGAAAAATAGAAATAAACATTAAACTAAACCCAAATAGGTTTACACATTTATTATATACAAAGAAAACATAAACAAATTAAAACTACATACATAACATACAAGAAACTGTTCAATAAAACTCCTTGAATCGTGGAATAGGTTCATGTCTTCACCAAGAGGTGCAAATAATTTACTCCTCTCTCTGAGAGTGTCTGGGAGACTTTTGACCTGGTGAATAGTGCAACTTGTGTTAATTAAATAAAAACACTGTGTGTATAAAATAATGTTTATCAAAAGTAATAAAAATTGTTCTAGGTATAAAAATGACATTAAAAAGTTTTATATGCCGTTAAACACAAAACAAAGAAACAAACAAAACGTGTTTGTCGAAGGTTTTTTTATTGCTGTTGACACACGACTTGGTCTATCCTCCACCATATTTGGGAGGCCCACACAGAGTGTATGGAAAAACCAACACCTGACCACAAAGACGAGACAGGTGTCTTGAACGTACTTTTCTACAGACAAGAACCGTGATCTGCCTATCGTCTTCAAGAGTCCAGAATCCGTCTCTTCCACACAAGATGTCTCTTTGGTATTATTTTTATTTAGTGAGCACCAGCTGACCAAGTTAATATAATCGGCCTGTTCAGGTTTAAAGGGTTAAAAATATTTTCTTACTATTAAGAGGAGAAGTAAGAACCAGGTCGACTAAGGCTGGTATGAATTGTCTTCGTCGGCTGGACAAATACTTTCGTCACTTATTCCCTGTACCTTTTTTCTGTAAACAATACTTGTTTAATTATAGTTTATTTTTATTTTTGAGATGAGGCTTCGTAATTTAGGAATTGACTTTTATTATTTGGACTTTTGTCCTCATCGTATTTGGTTTTTGATGATTCTGCACCAATTATAGCTTATTTTTATTTTTGAGATGAGGCTTCGTAATTTAGAAATTAACTTTTATTATTTGGACTTTTGTCCTCATCTTATTAGGTTTTTGATGTTTCTGCGCCAATTATAGCTTATTTTTATTTTTGAGATGAGGCTTCGTAATTTAAGAAATAACTTTTATTATTTAGACTTTTGTTCTCAGGTTTTTTATGTTAAAAAAAAACACCTGAAGACGGCCTGAGGGAGACTAAGTCTAAACGTAGTGTAGAAACATCAAAAACCTACTAAGATAAGGACAAAAGTCCGAATAATAAAAGTTAATTCCTAAAATAAATGTTTA
>JAUZSX010347570.1:0-10261 GCA_034780655.1 Idiosepius hallami
ATATATATATATATATATATATATATATATATGAATGAAGTATCGTGTACTTATTTTGAACCATTCTCCAAATGTGAGACCAATTTTATTTAAAACACAATTGAGCCTAACATATATTCCATTGTGTGTATTTAACACATAGTTCTCTTGCAGTAACTTAATAAAGGTAAGTATTAGTTGGTAAATTTGTAATGTGTAAAATTATGAAGTTTCTTTGTTGTAAGATTGGTAATACCAATATTATTTATAATAGTCCAATAATATCAAAAATAGAGCTATATCTTTCCAGTATGGAGGTCTGCTAGCAAGTAATAATATGTGGATCTTAGGTGAAGTGAATAATATGATTTGTGTCCTTCCTGTTTTGTGATTGGCTGATGATGTACCTCTGGTATAACATTTATATGTTTTTTAATGCATGTATTTAAAAAAAAAATTTTTTTTTCTATTAATTAATAAATTATAGTTCTTCTTTTTCTATTGTTTCAAGAATCTGAAAAAAAAAAACCAAAACAATGTGGTTATATTAACAAAAAAGAAATAAATTGAAAACCGTTTTTAAATTTCATTATGTTTTTATAAATGAGACTATTGAGAAAATTATTTGTCATTTGTCTATGGCTATTGTTCTTTGTTATGCCGGGTATGCCTACTTGGAACAGTAGGCAGTAAAACTTGGGAATCCTAATTGTTTCATTTGCATTTAATATTATACAAATACTCTTGGGAAAGGTAGAATCCCCATATTTCCCACTTCTAGTTATTTATCATTGTCTTATTATAACTACATAATTTTTCTTTTTGTATATTGTGAACATATAGGTTGGAGAAAACATTCCACTTCGCATTATGCTGCTTCTGATGGACGAAGTGTTTGACTTACGTCATAAGAACCAGTGGTTACGACGGCGCTTAGTAGCCATTCTAAGACAACTCATCAAAGCCACTTTTGGAGACATGATTAACAGGTGATTCAGATTCTGCCCCTAAAAGGTGTAAATAAAGAAATTGATAAATGTAGATAGATTTAACATTTGAGCTCCATTTTTGTCTAGCCAGCTCCCACTCATGTCCGAATATTGGACACATGTTATCATGTCCCTTATCTCCTTTGATACCAAGAGAGGGGGAAAGGTAACAGAATTCCAGTCACTGTGGGTGTGGTTTTGAGTGGTTGTGGCTACACTACAGCCACACACACTCACTTGCCTTACATCAGTTCCACCATGGCTCAAGAGAGATGAAACTCGTGGTATTGATGATGCCGGTTACTTTGGGCTGCTGAGTTCTTGATTAATCAAGGCCCTACCTACCCAATAGGCATTCCCAGACGCTTGGTAATCAATGTTACCCTTCATTTAGATAATTTACTTTCATTGTTGTCGGGTCTCATCTTAGCAGGTTTTGGGATGAAAGGTTTGGCGCTTTTGCAGAACAAGCAAATAGAAAAATTTGGCCGAACCCTAACCCCTAACCCTTAACCCTAGCCAATCAAATTGCCATCTTACAACCGGTGCAAAGTCCCTAAGCAAAAAAAATATTTATCCATTTGCTTGTTCTGCAAAAGCATTAAAGGTTTTATCTAGGGGTTCTCAACCTTTTTTTTTATCCATGGATCCCTTTTACCATTTTTTTTTCTTGGTGGAACCCCTCATAACTATTAGGTATAAACAGTATTCTATTTTTCACTAATACAAATTTTCAGGTTTTAATATATCTTGAGATCAAATCAAAGTTACAGTAGAAATTTAATTTTTAACAATCAAAACCATTTTGAATTGGTTTTCTTTGTTTACCCCCAATTTGTCATATTTTCCTGTGGACTCCCCAAAGTATTCCATGAACCCCAAAGATTCATGTGGACCCTGATTGAGAACCCCTGATAGAAGCATAGATAGTTGAAAAAGGTTAACATGAAGGAATTCTATAATTATTAGTTATAACTAGGTCTGTAACAATATTCTTTTATTGAAGAATATGCTTGTCACTTCCCTAGTTCTTAGGGCTGTGACAAGAATATTTTTAATATATTTATAGTATGTTGTCATTACCCTATTAACAAATAAAGAATTAAAAGAAATAGTAAAATTTCAAGATAGTCAAGTCTTTGACAAGAATAATCTTCAATAAAAGCATATTATCAAAGCCCTACTAATAAGTAAAGAATTAAAAGAAATGGTAAAATTGCAAGCTGTGACCAGAATAATCTTTAATAAAAGCATATTATCACAATCCTAGTGATAACCATTAATTCTGGTATCTACTATAGAAAAGATCTTTTTTTACAAACATTTCAGATTTTAATTTGTTCCTTTTTTTTTTTTGTAGGAAAATAGTTGAACATGTGGATTGGATGACATCAGCAGAGCAAATGGCAGAATATGTAAAGACTTTTAGGTAAAGAGGGTTGTTTTTAATATCATTTTCATCATTACTAATGCTGTTATAAGTTATCACACAGATAACTGTTGTACAAACACTTTTAGGTAAAGAGGGTTGTTTTTAATATCATTTTCATCATTACTAATACTGTTATAAGTTATCACACAGATAACTGTTGTACAAACACCTTTTGATGTTAAGATGGACCTTTGGCTGGCTTCATCCATATACATGCTGTCCTTGGATAAATATAGCCTTTGGTCGTTTTGATCGACCAGTGGTCTTTTGTCTGCAGGGCAGAATTATCTGCAAACACAAAAAATATAAGCTAAAAAGACACTCCAAAATATCATCTAAAAGTCATAAAAAATATTTAGGAAATATAATCACTTTTAATTATTTTTATTTTTAATTATCAACTGACAGATAATAGTGATAATGATGATCTCTGTGGTTCCAAGTAAGCATTGTCAGAAAATAGCGGTTTGAATTTCTATCTAAGTTGGCCTAAGGGTTAACTGGTCACATCAAATGAGGTTCAATATACAACTATAGAAGACAGTAATTACTAGGGGTTCGATGACATGACTCAGCATCTCTATCTAGAGTTGAACTGCAATTAAAACACCTGAATAAAGCCTAAGGGTCACTAGGCCGAAACGTTGTGTATGAAAACATCAAATTACCAAGATGAGGAAAAAAGTTTGAAAAAAACAGTTAATTTCTTTAATAATCGCTTTTATTGTAATGTTTGATATTTTAAATTGCCACATTAACTTAAACCAATATTTATTGTTGGCAAGCGTCTGTCGTTACCAACAATGCTATAGAGATCAAACTACAACATCTTATGACCAACGATGGCCCTCTAGGCCCGGACGATGTGTGGCCAATGCCGCCAGTGGTGAATTTCCTGCCTATGCTGCACTGTAGAAGTGGTGGTATCTCAGTTCCAATCACACCAGACAACACTGGTGTAGGATACAAGCAGAGCGTTCGCGAGCCAACATGAAAATAATGAGTGATGCATATATGTATATATGCTGTGCTAGTGGACTGTTGACTCCAAAAGGGGTTCATTCTTTAGTCAAGTCACGTCATGTAGTACTGGTACCATGTAACCCAGTACTAACTGCCGCATGGTCGGGCTACCGGCGACTAAACTGGTTCCCTTACGAACTTTGTTTGGTGAGGAGGGTGGCTAGTGTCCCTGAAGGATTAAGCCAATACAGACAATAAATCCTAACCTAATTTTAACCCCTACTGTCTCATCAGTGGTCAATTGTTAACGAGTATGACTGTCCTCCGCCTTGGTCCCTGTGGCCCTTCAAATAAACATATGGGTTTCCTCTCTCCCTGGATTGCCACCTTGTCGTGGTGGAGAACCTTCTGTGTTTTAATGAACCTAAGAGCGATGCTGTCCGGAGCTTAGGATTTAAGTAGGGCCACCCACGGTCCTAAAAAGCGCGATCCAAAAAGACCTCAACGGTGGATGTGGCAGATGATGACAACAATGGCACATATGCACTGAAGGCAGGTGAAGGCTGCAACCGCGGATGGTCTCCTGTTGTCATTGTTCTCCATGCTATTGGAACCAGGCCCTCTTTTGCCAAAGGGCTGTGTGGTGGCTGCAGGTGCATCAGTCTACCCATGTGAAAAGACATCACGGGCAGGCATCCCTTCTGTCTAATAATATTGGTATCACACGACTTTTCTCAGTAAGAAAAAAATACGATAGAAAATGGAGAGAAACTTGTTGTATAACATATCTTACATTAATAGAGTGCTGTGTGAAACAATGCAAGGGAGATAACTCTCAACTTTAAGTGTCCGAGTTGTCCTTCTTCGATATTATGTAGGGCAGAGAGCGCTCTGCGTCGCCAGCAGGGCCGTGCTTAGGGCATCAGCAATTGCGGGGTGGTGGTGGTGCAAGCTCCCTAGGGATCGCAACGCTCCTTCGCTTTACAGATTGTAATGCAAAAAAATTCCCAAAATAATTTATTGTTAGTATTAATTAGAAAATCATTATCAAACTTAAAATATACATCTATCAATCCATCTTTCTTTCCGCCTGTCTTTCTTGATATATATATTTGTATATGTATGTATATATAGTCGAAGGCTCCAGTATGTTGAAGGGGAGCATCTTGCCTTTTTTAGGGTAAAGGGGCCGCAAAGTGCATTCTGTGACCGACCGCTAAGTGTCTAAGCATGGCACTGGTCGCCAGTTAACAAAAAAGAGTATGGTGCTCAGACAGAGGTCGACAGCCATACAGAATTCAGGCCAGAATAGACTTTGTTTTTTTATTTTAAAAACTGTTATAATTATAGGATTAATAAAAAATAATTATTATCCAATCCAACAAGTATTCTTACTACTATACGTAAAATAAAATAAACTTTCCCAATGGCTATATTAAAATGATTGAATTAAATTAAACTTATTTATCACTCAGCAAAGGAGAAAATAGAATAAGTATTTGAAATATATGGATGCCCATCAAAAATAATTTGAAAACTTATTGTTTTCTTCTTTTAATTTTTTAGAGATTCTTACTGGCCAAATGGTTCATTGGCAGAAAGAAGTCCACCAAGGGATGATAACACTAAATTAAGAACACGAGTTGCATGCAAATCAAAGATGCTTGGCAGTATACCGGGTAAGTCTTGGTTAATATTTATGATCTAGTAGCTGAATTTGTGTGAACATCTACCATATGTATATACAGTATTGGTCAAAAGTTTGTTTTTATTTAAGTTAAGCAGTCATTGAATAAAGAGATCATAGAAAATATTTATTTAAATTCTATTTTTTTGTTTTTAAAATAAATGAATAAATGATTTTATAAATTTTTTCTTATATATATATATATATATATATATATATAAAGAGAAACATTTTTAAAATCATCTATTCATTCCTTTATTGAAATGATTTTCATAACATTTTTTTTGTATAATATATATATATATATATATATATATATATATATATATTATGGTCAAGTCTAGGAGGGGGCACAGAGAGAAAAGAGGTAGGAAAGGCAGGGCCATGCAGAGGAATGAAAATGACCCTACCCACTGCGCTAAGAATGAATCGGGTCAGAGAATACCCCCTTCTCTTCCCTACACTAGTCCCTCAGTGTTAACTACTTGGTGCTCAAAAAACCCAAACTCATATTGACATGTATATATATATATATATATATATATATTATATATATTATGAAAAAAAATATTTGAAAATATGAAAATCTTTTCAATCAATAAGAATGAATTCAAAATAATTTATTTTCAACTTTCTAATTTCAAACAATTTTTTGTAATCCAAAAATATAGATTTTTAATATAAGCGAGACTAAAAGACTTTTGAAAACTTTTATATTTTAATTTGGATAATTCTGATGATTTTATTCTCATATACATATATAAATATATATAAATGTTAGAATCATGAGCAAAAAACAAAACAAAAAGGGTTATTATTTGATATTCTAATTGAAGAAAAATTTAAAAGATCCCTTTATTTTTTTTTACTTTGAAAATTTTATAAAATTGAATTTTTATCAAAATTAGTTTTTACTTTGGATTCCTTTTTTTTTTCTCTCTTTGAAACGTTAAATTTTTTTTTTTGTTTTTACTTCAGATGAAATGCGTCACTTAATGGGAAATGAAACCATCAAAATGGGAGTTGTACGAGTCTTTAACATGTTTCAACATAAAAATCTCAATAAACGTTTAGTATATGTCTTCATAGAAGGTATGCTAGACACACTATTCCCACAGAATAAATTCCACGATATATTCTGCAAATTACATTCCAAATCCCGTCGGCAAAAGCCTGACCATCGCAGCTCCTCGAAGGAATCCCTTCGTAGTCAGAACTCTAGCCAAACTGGATTCAGATGACCTGTCCACTCACCTGTCTTTGGTAAGAATCTATAGCGCCGTTCTCTACAGCCACCTCCCCTCAACAGTGAAACGCTTTCTGTCTGTCTGTCTCTCTCTCTTGTCTGGCCAAGCTTTGTCAATTGCTGTAGACCTGATCCACAAAATGGTATTGCTTACAGTGTTTCTGCAAACAAATTTGGACACGGCCCTCGATTAATGACTGTCTTCAGATTTCTTGGGTTTTCAGAAAGTGTATTACAAATCTAAGAACTGATAATCGAAAAAAAAAACGAAACTTTTAAAGTTGCAGATGTGAAAGCCAAATAAGACAAAACCAAGGAATGTTCCTAGATAATCCTTTTTTTCTTTTCCTTTTTCTTTTTTTTTTAAAACCCCTCTCTGTGTATTGAGGAAAGGTTTAAATGAAAGGGACTAAAATTGAGAGTGAAGACGACAAAGAAGAAGAAGCAGAGGAAGAAGAAAAAGAAGAAATACAAATGGAAATAATAATGATGATAATGAAAATAATAATAATTAAAGAAAAAAAAGAAACAAAGAATTATCCAAAATAACAATTTCTTGAAAAAAAGAATGAGAAAAATTATTTTAGATTACAGATTTGTCATCTTTTTCTCAAAAAAAGGAAATAAAAACGATACACACGTGCACACACAGAGAAAATTGAATGACTAAAAACCTACGCAACTTAATAACACACTTACACGAAATTAGAGATAAAAAACTAACACAAATTAAATACCAAAGATGTACACTCACATACGTACATAAACACATAAATCAAATACAAAAAAAAAACAGACAAATCAAATACACCAAACAAAAACACACACCAAACAAAAAACCCCAAAAAGTAATAAACCTTAAACAAAATAAAGAAAACAAATGATATAATTTAATTTTTTGAATCGTAACATTAAAATTTTTCCTTTGTATTCTTTTCTTGAGGAGGAGGGTTTTTAAAGTTAAAAAGAACATAATGTCAAGTTAAAAAGAATATGATGTCAAGTGAATTGCAACTGAAGATTCAAGTTGAATTTTACACCGATTTTTCTCTTTCTTCTTACTTCAGTTGAATTCTAAATAAATCAACCAGATTTTGTTATTAAAAAAAAAAAAATAATGAATGAAACACATTTTATTTTTTTATAGTGTTTTTTTTTTCACGTATGACACTGTTTTATCTTTTTTTTTCTTCATGTATAACATTGATTTTAAAACAAGCATACATCATGTTTCTATCCTTTTTTAAAATTCCTAATTAATTTAAGAATTTGGAAATCTGTATTTTAAATTTTCATTTTATGAATGATTAAAAAAATATTTTTTTTGTTAAGGTTGAAAATTCTGAGTAATTTAAAATGTGGTTTTGATTTTTTCTTTTCATATATTTTTGATTATTATTTGTTTGTCTTTTTTTTTTAACTTTAAAAGAGATTTAATTTAATTTAATTTAGAATTCAACTGAAAAGTAAAAAAATTAACAAAACTTTGCCAAATTTTTATTTGGCAATTTTTTAGATAGGGATCCTAAAGTACTCCAGAACCAACTAGCGACTAAAGAGGACTAAAAAAAATGTTTATCCCTATTTATGATTTCATCACATGCATTATTCTAGCAAATAACACAAATAAACAATTATACACATAAATAAATAATCAAATAAACAATAACACAATATAACTTTCTATTTTTCAATTCAGAACTTTATTATATTTTACTTTATTTTTTTCATTAGTGAACTTTAATTTTTTGTTTTATTTCTGAACTTTATTATTTAAATGAAATATAATAAAGAACTGAAATAAAAATAAAAATTGAAGTTGTAAAATAGAAATAAAAGTGTTTGTTATTGTTTATTTGTGTTACACGCTAGAATAATCAGTTGATTATGTTTTTTTTTGTCCCATTTAGTTGCTAGTAGGTTTGAAAGTATTTTATGACCCCTATCCTGCCCCTTATTCTTCTTAAACTCACAGAATTTTTTTTTATCATTGTTTAAATTATTCAAACTTTTAATCTCATCATCATTGTTATATCACAACTTTTCAGCCAATATGCTACTTGGGCCTCATTAGATATTACTTGAAATTGGGAAACTTACTATTGAGTTAATTTTGGTCTATTGAGACTGTATTTTCCCTCCTTCTTTCTTTCTTTTATTTTAGTGTATGTTCATTCATATTTGAGGAGAAGCTTAAATAATGACTCCAACACTTACCTCTATAGTCAAGTCTAAACCTGCACTCCCTAAACCAGGGCTTCCTAACCTTTTTAATGCCTCCCTGCACACCTATAATGCTTTAAAATGTTCTCACACCCCTTACAATACATGTAATGATTTATTGACAGTATTTTTAATACAAAACAAAAAAATTGATAAACCCTTCTCGCTCTCCCTAGAATGCTGCCTCAAACCCCTTGGGGTTTGCAAGAACCCCTGGTTGGGAAATGGATAATAAAAGAAAATTTATTTTTTTGTGTTGTCAATCACATTTTGTTTTTAATAAGATCAAAGGACATAATGGCTATAACATTGTGAATATAACAATAAAGCTGAGACTCAAAATAATTTAAATAATGATGATAATTAAAATTCATCTTTTTATAAATTTAAGCAAACCACATTTTTTGGTTTAATCTTCTCTTTCCATTTCTATAATTATTTAATTTCATTATTTTTTTTCTTATTTTTCTGAACTTGATTTTCAAGTTTTGTTTTGAAATTGAACCTAAAAAAATAAAATGTCAGCATTTTCCCCCTCTACTGTATTGGATATTCCATAATGTATTCATTTTTAAAGATAAGTGAATGCTTGGGTCCATGATCTTCTATTGCTTCTATTTTAAGAATGAAAAAAGAATATTTTTATTTAATCCAAATTCTACAAAAAGACAAAAAAAAAAAAAGGAATTAAAAAAAAATAAAATAAGTATAAATAAAAAAAACAAAAAAACCCTAGTTTTTTGTTTTGTTTTATTGATATTGATCAAACAGTGATTTTTGTAATTAGATTTACTTATTTTAAAGATGAGGCATCATAATCTGAGTATTAATTATATTGTGAACTTTTGTGGTGAGAAAACAGCAAAAACTACCAAGGTGAAGACAGAAGTCTGCAATAAAATTGATATTCAGTGATTTTTCTATTCTTATTTTTACTTTCTTTTGATTTTCTTTTGTTTTATTTTCTTCTAGAATGTTATCTTCTCTTTTATTTTCTTCTAGGCTTTTTCTCAATTTGAATTTTTAAAGAAATTAACTGTTTTTTTTTTGGGTTTTTTTTCAGACTTTTTTCTCATCTTAGTAATTTGATGTTTTTTTTTTACACAACATTTCAGCCTAGTGACACTCAGGCCATCTTCAGGTGTTTCAATTGCAACTCTAGAGATGCTGAGTCTCGTCATCGAATCTCCAGTAATCACTGTCTTCTATAGTTATTGTCTATCAAACCACATTTTATGTGACCAATTAACCCTTAGGCCAACTTGGGTAGGAATATTACCTGCTATTTTCTGAAAATGCTTACTTGGAACCGCAGAGATCATCGTCACTTTTATCTGTCGGTTGATAACCCCTGGATGGGGATTCAAGGCTGGATTTATCGATGTTATAAATCCAAATATTTGTTTCATGTTTGAATGTTGATGTTGCTATGTGACAAACACATAGCGTTTCCATTATACCCGCACTGAATGTTTTTCCATTTTTTAAAATAAAATGTGATTCGATAGACAACAACTATAGAAGACAGTGATTACTAGGAATTCGATGATGAGACTCAGCATCTCTATCTAGAGTTGCAATTGAAACATCTGAAGATGGCCTGAGGGTCACTATGCTGAAAGGTTGTGTAAAAAAAAATATCAAATTACCAAGATGAGAAAATAAGTTATTTCGGAATCTTTGGGATGAGGCTTGAAGATTTGTGTTATTATTATTCGGACTGTTGTCCTCATCCTTATCAT
>JAUZSX010347581.1:0-10259 GCA_034780655.1 Idiosepius hallami
TGACCTTCATTATTTTTATTCTATACTTAAAAAAAAAATCTGCTTAGCTAAACACCCACACCCATCACACACAGCCATAGTTTGTTGAATATACTTATAAGAATATTTAGAAATAGGAGGCCACACTTTTTAACCGATACTCGTAATTGCTGCTATACTTGATATTACAAAATTGCTGCTATCAAAGTGTCTATCGTGATCCGACAGTGCACAAGAACCCCTGGGCTTTGAGTGGTCCCTTAAAGTACATAAAGAAGTGAACTTTTTCAAAAACAATAAATTGGTTATAAATCATCTCGTAATTATATTAATGAAAGTATATAGTGTTTTGCAAATCTAAATAAAATATTCCCAAAGGAGACAAAGAACCAGGAAGATGGAATGTTTATAGATAAAATATTTACTCTGCACATAAAATTTATCACTTTGTGATTGAAAATGCTTCGTCTATTTGCCGGAATCTATTGCTGTTTACTTCACCTTTTATATTGAATTACATCATCAATTTAGTGCATATTCTTTTGTCAGTATAACAAATATTAAAATAGGTTGAGAAGCATGATAATGATTTTAATCAAAACTAGCTAATTTATATTATATTTATTAGATCGAACACCAACACAAGGCCATTTTTACGTTCTCTATGTACCTGGGCTTTTTGCGTTCAGCGTTTCCCTTCAGCTAGATGAGTTGCTTTCAATGACAATGGTGTTGTTTATGATGCTGATTTTGATAGAGCATAAGAATGGTTGTAATGATAACAAAAGTCATGGTAATATAAATAATTTAGATGATGGTAGGAGAGTGGTATTTTGGTGGTTATAATGATGATGTATCCGGTAATGATGATGATGTTATTTATGATGAAGTTGGTGTTAATGTTAATGGTAATAGTGATGATGATGATTATGGTGGTTGTGGTGATGATAATAATGATGGTGGTGCTGTTTCTGCCGCTACTGCTGTTGATGATGATGATGATCATCATCATGTTGATGTTGGTGATTATGATGATGATTATGATGGTGCCAATGATGATGATGATGATGATGATGACCACTATTATGCAGCAGCTGTTGAAGACTCTTTGGGAAACCTAAGCCGAACCGATCATTCAATTGTTTGCATTGGAAAAATAAATGAAGGAAGAAAATAAAAAACAATGGTCGACCCTGGCGTTTGCTGTTTGCATATTTCATTGACTTTCTTGTCAATCCGTATCGATCGATTATTGAACGGGCACTAACACATTGCTTTTCTAAAAATGCAATGTCGAATACTATTTACGAAAAGGAACGTTATTCTATTTTAACCTTTCTTAAAGAAACACATTCGGGCTGTCCTCGTTTCGCTTCTCTCTCTGACGTTTCAAAAACCATTATTATTTGGCTTTTGCATCTTTGGCTTTTTATGCATAAATCAATTATTATTATTGTTATTATTTTGTGCTTTACCTCACCGTGGGTAGAACCGACTTCTGAATCGGTTTCCAAACCGTTTTTCTATTCAACAGGCAGGGTGGTTAGCACTGCACAGGCTAGGCAGACGGTACTTCTTGTCACCTTGCTGGCACACTGGTACACTACCTGATACTTCAAAATGGTCACCCATCTTACTACTGAACATTGTCTATGTTGCTTAACTTCGATGGTGTAGAGGGAACCGGTGTCTCCAACATAACATGCCCGTATTGTTGGCATGAAAAACTGCTTATCTATTAGTGTTCATGTTTTTTGTTTTATTTTTGGCTTAATGAGTAATGTTTTTTAAAATGAAATGATGTAAAAACGGTGGGAGAAGTTTTCTATGCTATAAAACATGCAGGTCGGATTATGGTATTTTCTTTTAAAATGTTTGGCTGGATACGGGCAGCATTAGTCTAATGAGAAACAGCGAGATTCCTAATTCTTTTTAGTAATAAATTGATAATTCAGTAGTGTTTAAAATTAATAAAATAAACTTGCTGTATCATTAATTGTCTTAATTTCAAGCTATATCTATGTACAATGCCAAGCAGAAGATCAATTTAGGCACAGTGCTAGTTTTACATACTCATCATATTCCCAGGCTTATTCTAAATCAGTGTTGAGCTTTACCTAAAAGAGTTGCTATCAATGAGTTTAGTAGTAAACATAAAAAAACACCTAGAAACAAAAGCTTTTTCATCAGATAACTCGCTTGTTCAGAGGTAAATATAATCTAGTTCAACATGTGGAGATTCCAATAATTGTTTTTTAAAGAATATATTTTATTTTTTCCAACGCGAGTTTGAATCTCAATCGTTTCGTTCACGTGCAAATTTCGATTATACCTTTGGAAAAGTTTGAAAGCCCTACAATACCCCATCTTGTTACGGATTATTGCAAACAAAATCAAATATGTCAAAAATGATTCGCTTGGCATTAAATAGCATTAAAATTTTGATATGCCGTAAAAAAAAGCTTTAAAAATTTCATATGCAATAAAAAGGAAAAAAGCTTTAAGAATTTGATATGCCTTAAAAACAAAAAAGGGGAGGTCCACAAAGGGCAGTGGTTGAGAAGTCTGGCTTTTGAATCGTAACATGTGAGTTCGAATCACAGTCCTTCTGTCCAAGTTTATATATTGAATAGTACCCATGAAAAATGTATAAATTCCATAAGCTCTTCCAGCTATGGATTAAATTGTTCACATGGTATTATTAGAAAGAAAAACAAACTACAAGTGCAAAAAATAATGTTTATTAAAAAAATAATTGTTACCGGCATTAAGATGACATAAAGAGGATTATATGCTGTTAAAAAATGATACCATTGAAAAAGGCATAAATTCCCTCTGCTCTTCCAGCTATGGATTAAATTTTTCATATTTTATTATAGAAAAAAAAAACTACGACTGCACAAAATAATTTTTATTGAAAAAAAATAATTGTTCTCGGTATTGAGCTGACGTAAACAGGATTATATGCCGTTAAAAAAAACAATGAATAAAAAAAATATATATATAAACAATTAAAGTTTATTCACAGGAATTCCAAATGGTTTTCACATGACTCTAAGAAATGTGTTCGATTTTTACCCGGAATCCTCTCCGGAGATATAATTTATGTAGATGTTTTATTGCCTACAAAACATTAGGCAATCCACAGTTTTACATATCTGTCTATCATAGTAAAAACTGAGTGATAAACCGAATGTTTTTCATAATGTTTTTTGGGTTTGTATTTTTTAACATTTTGTTTTAAAAAAAAGTTACGATTAGCTAAAACATTCCAAAGATTTATATTCTTTTCTTCATAAATTATGGATGTATCAGGCGAGTATTGCTATCAACGGCGCAGCTGGTAACTATGGGTATGCTTGGTTTTCTGACATTCTCACACCAAGGGGAAAAATATTTCTTTCTTGTTGGAAGAAAAAAAAAGATGAGAGTTAATCATAGTCATCATGATCATAGTCATCATCGTCGTCGTCATCTTCGTCGTAATCATCATCAAGGTCATCGTTACATTCAGCAGCATCGTCATCCACATTATCACCATCATCATCATCATCTTCTTCTTTATATTTATCATTATAATCACCATGATCATCTTTGTCGTCATCTTCGTCATCATCGACGTCGTTGTCGTCATTGTCACCATCATCATCGTAATCATTATCATCAACGTCATCCTTATCATCATCGTTTTCTTAATTTTATATATCATTATCATCACCATCAACATAGTCATCATCATCATCACGATCATAATCATTATATTCATCATCAGCTGCAGCATGATTAGCATAATCATAATCTTGTTTTATACACCCTTATCATCATCATTATATTCATCATTATTATCATCTTCATCGTCATCATCATCATCATTATCATCATTGAGACATCAGACATTGATGACTATATCATACCATCTACCTATAACTAGTATTACAATTGCGTGATATTCGGGCGATAGATTTCATCTCTATATCCTCCTCTGCGTTAGTAAGATTCGCCATTTACGATCGTATCATGCCGTTGGGCAGCGAGATTTGGGCATTGGGAAAGGGTGGACCCGGAAATCGTATTACGCGTGTCGAAATTCCAGTCGAAACCTTTACATCCACCTTTAGCCACCTTAGGGCAGATGGGGATCTTTAATTCCGGAGAGCAACCCATCTAGGTGAAGGGCAACACTGAAAGCAAAAAGCCAAGGTATATAGAGCACTAAAAAAACACCTTGTGTCTAACTATGTGTTGTGGCCTTATTTTTAAGGGGTTCACAATATCAAATAGGAGAATTTTTAAAGTCATGTCAACGGTTAGGCTACCATGTGATCTCTGAAGAATAGGGTCTAAAATGGCCGCTCTCACCAGAGATGGGAGAGTTCATGTGAAGACAGTAATAGGGGTGTCAGTTACCCCAGAACACTATGGTTAGAGTTTGACCAAGTAAATATAAAATCCCACTGTCTATTGTGGTATTACATAATATTGCTAAAAGAAAATCCAGAATGTTTGACAATTGCATTGTCTTTCCGTAGCCGTACAAACCTAGTAAATTTACAATCTTTGATATTTACCTGAAGTATGCCGAGATAAATCCTAGCTAAGAATGATTACAGACATATGAAGTACATCTGTGTAAATTTTCAAAAAAAATTGATTCAGCTGTTTTGGAGTTCATATTGAACGAACACACACGCATTCACACATTCTCAGAGTCAAAGTTCACCACATATGTAAGGTTAGATGAATAAATTTTTGTGGAGAAAAATATTTTCCTAATGCTTCCAACGATTTAAAATAAAAGCATTTTCTAGATTAAATTGTCTAAGAACGAAGAGTGAACAAATTGCATCGCTTCCGCAAAATATACATCTCTAAGCCAATATTGTGAAGGACAGCCTGGGAAATATCGAAGCTACAAACATTACAAATTTTACAAAAAATTGACATGCTTTCTAACGGGTTTGTCTTGATGGACGTTAGAAGTTCTATAAGAAAAAAATTAGTACGCTTAATATTACAGTGATTGTCCACTTCTTTTATATACGAAGGCTGTTCCATAAGGAATGGAGAGGTTCACTTGGACTAGTTAGTAGGCAGTGACCTAGGAATCGTAAAACACAAGTTCGAATCTATGTGGTTACATTTGCGTTAATATTTAAACTGGCCAGTGAAGTTGGAATATTGGTAAAAGCTTGGACACTAGAATCGTAATACGCGAGTTAAGATCCCTGTCAAAACCATTGCATTCACTTTTAACTGCCTCGGGCAGATGGGGCTCGTTAACTCGGGAGAGCAACTCATCTGGGTAAAGGTAATACCAAATGTAAAAAGCCTGGATAAGAGCACATTAAAATGGCCTCGTGCCAAACTTGGGCTGGCGCTCAGCAAGTAAATATGATATTTAAAATAAAATCCTTGGAAAAGGTACTAAACCCATATTTACCCAGATTTGGGTTAAATAGTGAACCGAATGTTATAAAAAAGAACGTTTACCGAAAAATGATTGTTCTCTGCATTAAATGACCTAATTATATTGATATGCCGTAAAACCAAACCAATCCAAATCCACGAAAATCATCCTGTATTATTGTTTTAGACGAATATAGTTAGATAATAAAGCCCCTAAATATTTTATATACAATGGTCGTTCTAAAAAAATATGCAACGTGTTTCTAAAAGTTTTTTTAAATAAAAGTGTATAGAACAGAGTGGCTATTGAAATGAGCAATCCTTTTTACTGCAATAAACGAGTCATTTAATTTTCGCACCTGCAACTCGTTTCTGTCACCCCTCTGTAATCGACGAAGCCATATCATAGCATAATCTGCATCAACCTCATAAACGTCGTGTAGGAACTGATAAATGTGATTTGATTCAATTATTTTTTTCTTTTATGGAAGTGTTCAATGAATGTTAATCACTTGTGATCAACGTGCATGACAGGGGTTGCTTTAAATCTCACTTAAAGTCTCACACTCTCAGTATCAGCAACAGAGAGTGATAAAAATTATAGGTAATGATTTCATATGTCTAATCATCTCAACAATATAATTTGTAATCTCCTCTGATCCATTTGAGTGGAATAAAAATAGAATGCATTAAATATAAAACAAACTGTGTATATAATGTAATTGGGAACATTAGTTTTAGAATTAACTCAGATAAAAAAAAAATAGGTGGCATTAGTCTTGAAACGAACGCCGTTTGTATAATAATAGGAGGTATTACATTTAAAGCGAAAGTCGTATATAAAATAAAAAGGCATTACCTTTTGAACGAATGCCGGTTATAAAATATTAGGATACTTTACTTTTGGAACAAACCTTGTACAAACAAAATCCTTTATATTGTATTTGATTTTAAATATTACGTTGAATTTATGTTTTTTTTACTTAAGTTTTTAGTGTTTTGTATATAGTCGATATCATTGTTTTGTTTATATATTATACAGAACTAATTAACTTTTAGATGTTTATATATCTAACGAACATCTCCTGTGGCTGAGTGCAAACGCCCAAGGAAACAGACGTGGGAACTCACATAATATGAATAATAATAATAATAATAATAATAATAATAATAATAATAATAACAATAATAATAATAATAATAATAATATTAATAGTATTAATTCCTCATATAGATAAAATATGTTAGGCACACACATGGATGTTGCTCAGGAAATGAGTATCTGACATGAGGTACTGAATCTAATAATTTTTGTACAAGAGAATAAACTTCGCACTAACAAAAAATAAACAAATATTGACACGAGTCAAGAGAACATCAAATGCAAGCTTTGTGGACAGCGAGAGGAATTGTAACTTGTATAAAAATTAGGTGCGCCAAACTCGAAATATTTAACAAGTAAAACTAGACAGGGAAAATAATATCAGTGAATTGTGCAAAGATTTCTATGTGGAAAATTCAGACAAATTATATGCGCACAACCAGAAGCATAGAAAAAGGCGATCGCAAACACCCTTAGATTATTTTACTATACAAACAGATAGAACAATCCAAGGAGAAAGAATATATCTAGTAATCACATGCCAAATGCTAACATTGCAGTACCAATAGACCACAGGGTAAAAAAAATGAAACGGAAAAAATCTGCAAATACCTAGTAACAATAAAGAACCAAGGAAAATATTGAGGATGAAAACTGTGATACCAATTTTTATCGGAGATTTAGAAAATCCCAAAAGACTAAGGGGAAGCCTGCTCTAAGTTACAACAGAAGGATAAGCATCTTACAGACCATTGCACTGATAAAGAGAGCTGATATAATAAGAACTTTTTGGAACAATGAAAACAAGAACGAAGAAGAAAAAAATACAAACATATATGTAATTTTGTTATTGGCTCGAGCCGTTTCGGTAGACTTCGGGTATTATAGTTCGATTTCGGAAATGCTGAACCGGCTGTATATATAAAGGGGTGACACAGTGAGATAGACAGAGGGTGTCGAAACGCGCGTGGAGGAACATCATGGCCAAATTCACTGTTCTTCGCCTTTTTCCATCTCTCTTTTTCAGAAGACCAGCGAAAGACTTGGAAGTGTCCAGAAAAACGAGCAGTAAGGAGCCATTCTAATTCTAGCTTTACCCTCTGTATTTCTGAATCGGTTGTACACATGTGTATGGGTTCCCAATGCATAACTCATTAAAAGGACATGCAATAATGAAGTGCTAAAAAATATAAATGCTACCCTACCACCATAGTTTAAATATAATAATCATTCTAAAATTTATGTATGTTTACTCATAGAATTGTTACTATTATAATTATTATTAGATTTTATATTTTTATTAATGATATAATTATGAATAATATAATGTAATTTCCGTACATCTACTTAGAGAAATATTACAAATGCAATTATTAATATTACTAATGCAATTGTACGGTCAATTCGCGTTAGAGACACCGGTTTCATTCAGAAAACCGAAGTTAAGCAACATCAAATCTGGTCAGTTGTTAGATCAGTGACCATTTAAGAATTAGGGCTTGTAACAAAACTGCACGCAGTGCCCCTGCTTCTTCTTTTAAGGAAACTGATTCTTACACTACTCACATCACTCTGCAATAAGATATAATGATGAATAATGCAATCAATTGTAGCGTACATATTATTAGTGTTGATAATTTCATCTATAGTTATTTTGTTAGTTGTCATCTATTGTTATTATTGTTATTATTGTTTCATAATAATAATAATTATTATTATAATAACTATTATTATTATTATTGTTATTATTATTATTTTTATTATTATTATTATTGAAGTTATCATTTTTATTTATGTTATTGCTATTCAATTATTGTAAATCTGCTCAACAACAAAATCACCACCAAGTATTAGGTGTGGTATATATCTACTTGGTCAAGTCAAAACCTAATATAGTCACAAAGCCAGTTTTACGTGCTCAGTATAACCCTCGGATTTCTTATCAGTGTTGCTTTCACCAAGATGAGTTATATTCACTGTTTGACAGATTTCCTCTAGAGTGATTACTTAAATCGATGATATCCTTACTTCTAGATGAGTTACTCTCCAGAATTAACGAGCCTCCTCTGCTTGACAAAGCTAAAACTGAGTGAAATGGTTTTAACTGGGGATAGATCTCGTGTATGATAGTAGTAGGATATAGACAAAGAAATAAAACACAAAGAGTTAAGGCACTAAACAGTCATTCACTGTAATGGAGCAGGGGCGACTGGAGCTTCACCCGGATATCTGTTGTTACTCTAATATCAGAGTAAGAAACTTGTTACTAGGCATGCTAGTGCTTTTTTGATCGATGTTAAGGCACTAAACAGTCATTCACTGTAATGGAGCAGGGGCGACTGGAGCTTCACCCGGTTATCTGTTGTTACCCTTATATGAAAGTAAGAAACTTCTTACTAGGCATGCTAGTGCTTTTTTGATCGATGTGAAATAATAATAGATTAAGATGATTCTTTTTGTTTGCTTTTTATATTTGAGTTATTAAAACATTTTCCGAATGAAGGCAATAAAATCCTAAAAATAAAATCCTAAAAATTTTACACATAAAATAGAATTCCAAATATGATTATAGATCTATGAAAGCTATCATTATATTCAAGATAAAATGTATTCAGCATAATTCAAATTAAAAATGAGCGATTTTTTTTTGTTCGTTTTCTCGAAGAATTTCAGAAGACGACAAAACTCTTACTTTCTTTTACTCTGAGTCAGAGATGGAATAATCGATATTGTTTGACTATAGTCATTTTCTGACAGACTATATTTTTAAAGATTTTAAAAGTAGAACACAAGCTAACTTGATAGCATGATGTATTGCTAGTAAAATGCATTATATAAATTTATGTGTTTTCTATCATACGCGCGCACATACACAGACAGACACTCACACACACACACACGTGCATATACACCCACACAGACACACGCATGTACGTACACAGAGAGAGAAAAACTGTATTGTGCACCCATATATAAATATATATTCGGACAGCGACGGTGGAGCATTGGTAAGCTCTTGGGCTCTGGAATCGTAGTAGGCGAGTTAAAATTTAAATCAAAACCATTAATTTTACCTTTATCTGCCTCATGCAGATGGAGCTCGTTAACTCAGGAGAGACTTTCATCTAGGTTAAGGGCCACACTGAATGCAAAAACCCCAGGAATACAGAGCACGTAAAATAGACCTTGTGTCTAACTTGAAGTCGTGCTCCACCAATAAATATCATATATAAATATATAAACTTATGCCTATTTCGACAGTATGTTTTTTTCTTAGACAATAACTAATAACTCTAATGAAAAGACTAAAGGTTTACTAAGATGCACTTCTTCATGTTATACCTATTAACAACTATGTTGAGCTCAAAATTATATCAAATTTGTTTCATAGGCTCGAATACCTTATACATCAAATTTCAAGTCTCTAAAGAAAAATTGACAAGTTGACAATATATATATGTTTTCAATTATCTTAACCATTATTTTGCAAAGAATTTGAATAGAGTCTTTACTACAGACGAGAGAAACGTGGTCTCTTATATGAAGTGTCCTAAAACTGTCTGTGCACTAAGGGCATATAGAAACTTAAATAAACTAAGAAAAAGTAAATTTTTATTTATCTATCATATTTTCTTTCATTTCACGGCGTTTACAATGAATTAAGTTTCGGTCTTTCTTTTTAGTCGAAATATTGTGAAAGAAATAAGGAATAAAGATGGGGAAAATAGTTTGACAAATACTTATAAAATTGATTTTACGCCATCAGAAGGAT
>JAUZSX010347592.1:0-10259 GCA_034780655.1 Idiosepius hallami
TATGTATATATATACCTTTGACTAAACTAAAATCTACTGTTACTTTCTGATTGTGTTGGACAGAAGTAACTGTGTGAATTTACCCTTTGGATTATTAGCAGTCAACGCTACCAGAAGATTTTGTGTGGGATTATTGCAGTTACTCGTACAATTTTTTCTCTAAGTCAATATTCCCACTTGATTTGCAGTTTGGACTTGAACTAATTTCTCTTTTCTTATTAGTTTTGAATTTTTATATTTTTCCAATTAGGATCATTTTTCTTACAGATAAAAATGACACTATTAAATAAATACTTAGATTTGTTTCTATGAATTATTTAAGAGTGTATAGATAAACACACTTACCTTATCTGAAAGTAGATTTTCTGCTTCACTGAGGTTATGAATAGCAAATTCATCAGTCTCTACTGTTATCAAAAAGTGAGTCTTATATGATGATTCAGCACTTTGGAATTGGTCATAGGCTTGTATCAAGTTATTCAACTGCCAAAAACAGTAAACACTTTTTTAAAACTTTGCATTATAATACAGAAGTATATAAGCTGGCAGCTAAATACAATTTTACAGTATAAGTCTCTCTATGAATCTGCAGTTTGTTGATAGTGTTGTTTAATGTATTGCAGTTAAATTACATATCACCTTCTTCTTGTGGCTATACTATGGTTAAAACACTTGTTAAAAGTTGTTTCATAAAGTAATTAATTATATTTGGCCAGTTGTGAGTCATATTATAACAAAGGTTTGAGTATCTAAAGTGTGTGGCAAGGCAGGAGAATTCCAAGTTTAAAGGTAGACAGCCTACCTGTATACTGTATTTGGCAAACTACTTTTAAATTTATGTACTTTATTTACTTATTTCACTTAGTTGCGTTTGTTGAAAATTTTAAAAACATTTACCTGAAGAGGAAAAGAACTTTCCTTACCTGCTTTTCTGAAAAATGTTGGTCCAAAGAGGCTTGTTTACTTATATATACATCAGATGACAAACAAAGACATGGAAAGGCAAACCAATAATAGTAATGATATTTCTTTAAATCCTATAAGAAATAAAAGAAATTATGTGATAAAAATCTACAGGTAAATTTCTTAAAGACATTTAAAGAGCATAAGAAATATGTGCATATTAATAAATTTTATTTGAATTGCAGAAACTTCTTTGGTAAAATTATACAATTATTTTTATGACAAAGACATAACAAGAAGTCAATAGTATTGCTTAGATCAGTTGTTTTCAACCAAGGTTCTGCAATTTCTCAATTTTTTATTTAGAACAACACAAAAATAAAAATCTTAAATCTTATTTTATAAAATCTATTTGATTATTATAAGCTTATTTTGTTTTAAAATTTAAGTTTTTATTGTTTAAATAGACTAAATTTTACATAATTAAACTCTCTTCATTTTAAAATACGAACTTTGTGTTTCTGTCACAACCATGACCAAATCTTGTGGAAGAAACGCCAGGCTCAAGTTTCTCATTGAGTTTTTGACGAGAATAAATGGAATCTATTCAAACAACTACATTTAAAAAAAAACATTTACAATACTCTGAAAATAAGTGTTTTTATTCAATTTTATTAATTAAATGTCGTTTTTTGCAGGAGAAAATTAAATTATTGCACAGGGGTTCCTCTAGCCATGGAATGTTTCCATGATGTTCAGCTTTAATAAAAAGATTGAAAAGTTAGATAACTGATAAGTTTCTATTTCAATATTTAAATGCTGATTTATATAAACGTGTTATTCAATGAATAAATAATTCAATCAAGATACTTACAGCAAAGGCTAACAAGACAAAATTTGTTAAACTGCTTGGATTTTTAATGGCTTCACCAGATTGAATAGATTTAAAAATCTAAAAAAACAAAATCATTATATGAATAAATATTCTGAGCAAATCATTGATTATGCCATATTTACTAAACATAAATTGTAACTAGAAAAATTGTAAAAAGACATAAAAATCTATCAGCATCAGTAAGTCAGACTTTAAGATTTTAGAAGTGGATTTATCTAGGTATATATGCATTATCTATTTATTTATTTTCATCATTTTACCTATATTCATTTTGTAATTTGATGGATATTTTGTGATGTCCTATTTTTATGTCCTTTATCATTTGCATTCATATTTTAAATGTGGAAATGATTTATTTAAACAAAATTAGCAAATCTTATAGAACAGCCTTTCTATCAGGTTTTAGCAACAAACAATATGAGGTGGCAGTTGAAGCAGGAGTCATTAACAACAGAAGAAAGAAGATGAATAAATCCAAAGAGAATTGTGATTTACATAATAAAACTTCTCATCTAGTTCTAATCCAGACAGATACAACAACTTTAAGTTAGAGTGACCATAGTTATAATAAAATTTAACTGATAAATCCATATTTTCAAAAATTAAAGAAAAATAAGAAATTGCTTATTTAATATTAGATTCAGGATAATAATTTTGTTTAAATTGCAAAGAAATGAAGATTACCTTTTCAGCAACTTTTTTTAAGATCTGTTTTTGATTAAATTCCTTAAAAGTTTCAATTGTGTTAGTGAGATATAATTCACCATCAGCTTTGCAATGACGAGGTGGAACTTGACCAGCACTGTAAGAATGACAAATATCTAAAGTTAATTTTTTAATAAATCAATAAACAGACTTTTTAATATACCAAAAGAATTAAAAAAAAAACCCTTTTATATTAATGTTTGAAAATCACCAAAACTTGTAGATATATCTTAAAAAACAGTGTAAGCTGAAAATACATAAATAGACAAAATATATTTCAAATAAGCATTTTCCACATTTAACAAAGGAGATAATTGTGATACGTTTTTTAATTTTACAAAAATTTTTAGTCAATAAATGGCTTTCTAATAGCTTGATTCAGTCAGGTTTTCAATCATATGAAGTCATTTATTTCTGGAAAATCATGGAAGGGAGGAATGGAAAGATTAAACAGAATATGAATTAAAATAATAAAAACAAGATTAGATATTTATAATAACTGGTATGAAAACTATTAAACTGATGCAGCTATAATAAACAGAAAGTAGGGGGTGCAGATGACAAAGGTTATGAGTAGTGGTAAGAGCATAGTTTGTTGATAGTTGCCCAATAATGTAACAAATTAGATAAGCTTGAAATCTCAAAGACTAGCTGTGAAATGAACTCATGTATTAAGATTCCTAAGTCCAAACTTTTACTATTTGTTTCATATAAGAAAGGTTCTGATATTTTTGCTGATGTACTGGAATTTTGCACAAATTAACAGGAAATCAAACTAAAATAAAAAGTAGTTTAGGAATTTCAGAAACACAAATTACTTGCCTTTCAAAAGCTGAATAATCAACACTTAATCGACATGTTGAAGCAGTTGAATAACCTACCAAACAAAGATTGAGAAAAACTAGTTAATTCATTTTCATCAGAATTAAACATTTTTCCTAATGATTTAAATTTCTATCATTTTTTTCCACAAGACTGCATTACTTATTCAATAGATTACTAAAGTAATTTATATTCTTAAACAAACTAAATTGAAAATAAAGATCATGGATGATAAAGTTTGCTCTCTATAGACTCTGAAACAGCGGGGTCAGATTTCTTGAAAATTCACACAGTTATACATTACTTGTATTGAACTAAATTCAATATTTTAACAAAAGGAATTTAATCTATTTAAAAAAAAATGGGTTTTAAAAATAATCTTATAAATTTTATCTTTAAATATTGCATTTATTAAATTGATTCATTTCAAACTAAATTTTATACTTTAATGAACAAAACAAACCATTCTAAATAATTATTCTATTTAATTATCAAAAAATCTTGTTTGCATGGCCAAGTTTTAATGAAGGACAAAATTAAAAGAAAATTCTGCACAGCACTAATGGCTTAGTTGATACAACATCGGAATTCTTAGATAAAAATAATGAAGGCAATCTGAATGTTTTGTTTTAATTCACACATCTTCAACCTTAATCTTTGAAGCATGACACAATGAATATATAAATAAATAAACATGTGACAGTCTTTATTAGATAGTATAGATTCATTTTACATCATTATGTTTTTAAAAGTTAAAGAAACAAAGGCTGTTATTCTTATCTTAAGTAAAATAATAAATCTTAAATTTTTCTTATAAAATATTTCATTTTGTTCACCAAGTAAATGTTGTCATAGTTAATTCTATCCAATAATAAAAATCCCACAAAATGAACAAACTTACCATTGTAGTAAAATCCAAATATAGGTTTTGCTGATTCATCTAAGCCATAAACATTAAGCTTGTTGTCTGAGAGTTTGTACCAAAATCCAGCATCTAAAGAACTGGTAAATGGAACAAACATCAATTTCTTTGCTTCTGTCATTGTTGCTAATGATTATTCTTGAAGATAGTTCTCAGACTGAAAAATGTCAAAAAAAAAATATAAATAAATAAAATATTTGATAACTGTTTGAATAGTTAATAAATCTACATTTTGAAATTTGGATTTCTATTTCAAACCAAAATAAATAACTGCATAAATAACAGCTAGGTGAAAGAAGCAATGTCATAAAAAAATTAGAGGGGGTTCCATTTTAGTGCTATATGACTGTCTAATTTTTTCAAACAAAGCTTAGATATTTCAAACTCAAGTTTCCATTTTCATTACTGCATAAACTTATGTAATTTTTTACCACTTTATATGTAATTTAATGGAACTGTAAACTAAACTCCCATAACTAAATTCAGTTCATTAACTAAGCCACAGCTGACAACTAATTTGTTTTTACTTGGTAAACAGAAAATAAGTTCAGCAGCAGAAACTCTGTTTTTAATGCTAAGGTTTTAATTGCTTGTTTTGAAATAGCATAGTTCATACAGTTATTTCATGTATAAAAATATTTTCAATTCTCTTTTTAAATGAATTTGAGTTTATTTATCTATATTTGGTCTTGATATTCTTTATTCCTCACAAGATTAATTCTACTACAAATGCCAAAAATGATTAAGAAAATGTTATTCTTTTTGTTGTTCAATAATCAGTTTTAAAATTAAGATTTTTAAGCAATATACATATTGGGTGGTATGTGCGGTCATTTGATCATTACTCTAGATTAGAGAATAAGAGAATTCAATTCATATCTTTCCTAAAGATATCAGCTAAAAAGTGAACATATTTAACAAAAATTTTTATTATATTAACCAAATGGAACCAGACAAAGTTCTTAACAGGTGGTTACAAAAAGCCAAAGTAAATCCATATAAATATCTGCCACACCTGCATCATCCACAAAATATATATGATAATCGAAAATTTAAATGTTCTTAAGAAACCAATATTTTTATTTCAATTTCATTAATTTTAAACGAATCAATTCTGGTTAGTTTTTGTAAAAGCAACGAAAAAAAAAAACCAGCTCTTTTATAGCTATTTTTTTTCTTTTTTGTTTTATTTCATTTTTGGAAAGTAAAAATGATCGAATTTCATGAACAACTTAAAATCAAATTAATTACTGATTTTTCTTGTAGTTTTCATTTTTCATCTTTCTTAAATTCAAGACGATTTACTTACAACTACTTTCTTCGAAACAAGGAATTTGTGGGTAGGTGTATGTGTGTGTATGCGTGTGTGTGTGCGTGTGTGTGTATGAATATTTGAAAAAATATCTTTTTATATCTATTTTTTATTTCACATCGTCAGAATTTATTTTCTAATTTTCATATACATTTTTTAAAAAATAATTACTTCTTATTACCAAAAACCCGTTTTTTTTTGTCTTTATCTTTTTACTTTAATTTTTAATTAATTTTCTATCTTACTTTAATTTTTAATTAATTTTATATTTTACTTTCATTTTTAATTAATTTTATATTTTACTTTAATTTTTAATTAATTTTCTATTTAAAATAGAAAATTAATTAAAAATTAAAGTAAAATAGTATTTTACTTTAATTTTTAATTAATTTTCTATTTTACTTTTATTTTTAATTAGATTCCTATACATTTTTTTCTTTAAAACAGTTTTCTTTCGAGTTCAAAAATTCCATCAACCAATATTGTCCCGTCACGACGACGACACACGGCACGGCATGTGTAAGTTTGCGGCAGTATGCAACGCAACATTGCTGCCTGCAGTGGCAGTGCTCAATCAGCATTAAATTGTAGTCTGAAGTCAAAGTTAACGTGAAGCTTTAAAATTGATTTTCTTTTTCTTTTTTTTCGGATAGTTATTTGAAAATATATTTTTGCCGCAAGCAGCTGCGCAAATTAACCAAAAATAAAAATACTTACAAATGAACTTTGAATAATTTTATCTTACAAACATTCAAAATGAATGTTACATTCACTCACTGTGATGTGATGTGCGACAGAGAAAGCTGAAAATGAGACATAAGCAAAAATTCAACCTTATTTTGATGTTGAAGGTGTCAACAATTAAATTCAAAATCTATAAACATTACACAATTATTTCCCTTTATTTTTGCCGGTGCTATACCATAAAAGATTACTGCTTTTAAAAAGATACTTGCATAGTCACGGCCTCACTGTGGAGTAGTAGTGAAATTATAAACATATTAAATTTTTAAAAAGTGCCAAATGCAATCTTTAAAAAGAGAACTTGCCCTTGAACACTAAATAAGGAAAATATTTGTTACAACGAAAAAAAAAATTTTTGTAAATTTGTTTAACTTTTTCTTTTAAGACGAAAAAAACCACAATTCTCTTTTCTTTTGGGTGTTCTATTTTTTATGCCTTGCATTTGCAAAAGTTTTAAGGTTCTTTATTTAGATCAAACTCGGTTGGCTGTTATTTAAACATTCACTCGTATCTTTTAATTACTTTAACTTGGGTTCTCTTTCTTTGTCTCTCTCTTCCTAATTTTTTTTTTCGCGAATAAATAAACTTCAGAATTTTATTGAAATTCAAGGGAAATAATTTCAATGCTTTAAATCATAAAAATATTTATTTATGAAAAATAATTGTACTGAAAAAATATTGCCAAAGAAATATCTATATAAAGGTAATTACACTTTATTCAATTAAATAGAAAATAATTAAAACTTTAATTTATAAACCTTAATTCGGTAATTATTACCATAAGTGCTTTCTTTGCTTCTTTGTATGAATTAAAATTTATTTAATAAATTGTGTTGAACACAATTTATTAAATTTTAATTCGATTAAAGTAATGACTGTTTTTTGTTTTTAATGGCATGAAATCCAGAGAATGTTTGAAATAAGGAAACTGTTGTTTCAGCTGTAACTTATATAAACCAATTTTGTGCCCAGCCAAAAAGTTCCATGTTGAGTTTAATGACTGAATTGAATTCTTGTTTTAAGGCATTTTGGTACGCATGCGCTGTAAGAGAATTAATTGCAAATGGCAGACGTGACGGTATAAGTCAAACAGTGATTACTGGGTGAACGTAGTTTCTTGGTATTAGGTACGTTTGGCCTTTTCGGCTATACTTCAATTCACTTGTTAAATTATACGCGCCACTTTGTCCTCAATAGAATTATTTTATCAAGCCAAGCAGTCAGTTCCGTGACCAATGGCTGGAAGCATGAAACTTTTGTTTTAAAAAAAAAACTCTAGTTGAGCTCTCTTAAGTCATACATTAAGGATGTGTTGAGGGATTTCATTTATTGAGATATTTTTTTGTTACACTACTCCTTCCCCACTCTTATCAGGTGGATGTGGTATCGAGGAGAAATCACCAAGAAGCTACACGGACCGAATTTTTCGCGTTCTACAGACTTTATTCACTATATTAAACTGGGTTGCCTCCCTTTTGATTCTTGTTTATTAGTGTCTCCGATTAATCTCCGTGGTCGGTCAAAAACCCCTTTTTAGCCCACCTAAAAGGACAATACTGCCTTAGGGAATAATAATTAGTCCTTTAATCCTTTTAAGTTATTACCTAGTCTGGATTTTTAAGTTTAAGAATATGTAAACAAGAATAAACTAAACTAGATAAATTTTAAAAGAGACTTTGGAAATCTCTATCCGCACACACGCCGCTTCCGAGGGCGCTCTCTGCTGCTGAGTCCTATATTTTATTTATAAATATTGCCATTCAAGGGTGCGGATTGCGGATATACAGAACTTCCGAAACTTTTAATGTCTTTCTGTCTAACACCAACAAGGTACCTACCAGCACCACCACACACACAGTCCAGTTCACTTGACTGCCAATAAGAGATCATTTGTAATTCAAAACTTCAAACTAACCCTTCAGGCCCCCTCGCAGTGACGATTGGGGGCCTGCCTTCTTCGCCCCTAACCCTTGTGTGTGTTTCTCATGGCTATGATGGTGTGGTGGGTGCGCCGGGTGCGGTGCCGGTGTGCGGTGTTGTTAACAATTTAATTAAGTAACACAACAAAACAGTACAACAACATGATGAAGATGAACAGTTCGATTATTGAAAGTAAACAGTAGAAACAAAAAACAACAATATCTTCAATGTAAAATAGTGAGAAACAGACAATAATGCTTTTGATGCAACAAATCAATATTAATTAATCCACTAACAAATATCAATTAATCCACCACCACCACTGAATACTAAATAATCCACAAATGTCTGATTATTCTTTGTTGATTCCTCGTCCATCCAAAACAACGTAACTCTTGTTCATCTCAAACGACGTCATATTTTCAACAGCCCACTTTTTCCTCCCTTCTCTCTTCTGTCCCCTGTGTCGTCAGTGAAAATTCATCACATCTATTTTCTTCCAAACCAAGTTACCATCAAATAAAAACAAACTATTTAATTAGACACACGGACTGCTACACACCTGAAATTTGTGACTGTGCAAAAAGCCAATATGCACAGATCACCTGCTGCAGTGCTGTTGCTGCACATCCTCTATATGTGGCATTTAACTATAATAAAGTTGTGAAAGTTGCCCCATTGCATTTTTGGTACAAGGACCTGTAATACTCTCAGTCCAACCCTGCAAAAAGTTTATCAATAACAACTTTTGTTCTAGCAAATAAGGATTTTTTTTACGTTCATTAAATGAATTATGGATTGATATATAGCTTCTTTTTTATTTATTTGTGAAAAATTAGTCATGTTTTAAGAAACAAATACTAAATAATCTAATAAGTTTTTCTATTTTTGATTTGTTTTGATAGAATGGAGGAAAATGAATTGAATGAAGTTGCTTTAAAAAGGCTTAACTTGAACCTTGAAGTTTCTGACAGAAGTCCTGACAACAAGCAAGATTTAAGTCCTCTTTCAATCAATCAGGAAAATGAGAAAAATAATTTGCTGATAAATGGTTGTGATGAGAATTTGACATCAAACAACACAATGGAATCGGAATCTTGTGAATCTATTAGTCTTCCATTTCCTGCTGATATCAAACCAAAAGATGCAATGGTAATAGAAATGCTGGAAAGGCTTTCGCATTCTTCTGCCCATTTCAAGCACCAACAACGAAATGAACCTGACCTCACACCCGAGGAGAAATTCCAAATTGCCCATTCTGTGTTTGAGAAAAGCCCTACTTTGTTTTTGTCCCGATTCAACAAATACCTTACGTGTAAAGATGTTGCGTGTTTTGAGGAGTATATTGGGGACTATGAGATTGATTTTCATTTGAAGGAAATCCTTGCAAAAAGTAGTCCCTCGTATAAGCGTAACAAAGTAAAAAATCGGCGTTACAAGGCCCTTATGCAGATGATGTCTCTGGGAGATGAATATTTCACTGAGGAATCCATGAAAGCCCGGGATCCACTTCTTTATGAAGAAATGATTGGACAATATCTCACTAAGGAAGAAAGGAGTTCTAAAGCAGCTGAAATAATGAACGACTCAGAGTTTGCGCTCTCCAAATTTTTAATCAGGCATATGGATCAAATTCATGAAAATAACCTTTATTACAATCTAAAGGAGAAAATGGTAACTTTTCTCATTTTTTCTTCTTGATTTGAATTAATTGAAACTCTAGTGCTTTTAAAAAGACTATATTTTTTAGGCTAATGAATATTTTTTAGGCAATCTTGTAATGTTAATACTAAAATGGAAACTTTGTTTTATTTGATACTAAATTGTTTCTTTTTACTGTTGTTAAATAGTTATTGAATAAGACCATTCCATACAATTGTAAGCAATTTTGTTTGATAGTTTAGTAGTAAAAAATTATTTTTGCTGCAATTTAAAACTTGTACTTTTTCCTGCTTTTTACAATATTTTGGAAATATATATATATATATATATATATATATATATATATAAAAAATCATCTATCATGAAATCACCCC
>JAUZSX010347602.1:0-10258 GCA_034780655.1 Idiosepius hallami
AAATTTATTATTTTATCATAATGTACAGATTCTACTTCAATAGCACACATTACAATGTATGGTCGGATACAGTCGGCAGGCCAGTCAAAATCCCTTCAGGGGCCGGACCCGGCCCACGGGCCTTATGTTGCCCACCCCTGGTCTACATCATTCTTATTTTGTAACTAACACCATAACAGTAATAATAACTACTTTTTCAAATCCCAGTCAAAACCATTGCATTTACCTTAAAGTGCCTCAGGAAGATAGGGCTTGTGTACTCAGGAGAGTAACTCATCTAGGTAAAGGATTACACTGATCATAAAAGCTCAGGGATATAACAGGCATGTAAAAATGGCCTTTTGCCTAACTTGGGTTGGTGCTCGACCAAGTGAATAGATTCCAGTCAGAAAAAAAAAGGGGGTTGAGGTGTGAAATGGAAATAACAAGATAAGACCCATTTGGGATGGGGGTTGGGTGAGCTAAGGACTTCCTCAACCAACACCAACAAGGACACCTTCCAATGTAAGAAGAGCCTTATTCACATTATGAAGTTTGTTAGTACCCAAACGTTTACAGACTTCTGGATTTGTGCTTGACCAAGTAGATACATCATCTTATAATGAGCATATAAAATTGGCCTTGTACCTTACTTGAGTTGGTGCTTGATCAAGTAGATCTATCCCTCTTTTTACATGAGATCATTTTTACAATTCTACAATCATTTTGATTGTTTGGCTTGAACTTCCGACCAAGGCTCAAGGGAAATGGCTTCTCTTTCTTTTTGCTTAGATTTATTTAAAGTTAACTGAATAGATGAAGATCAGAGCTAAAAATAAATGAACTAAAAAAAAAAAAGGATGTTTATTAATATTTTCTTCCATATTTGACATCGTACTGTTAAAAGTAGAGGGAATTGTAAGGAGATTTTCCTGGCAGAAACATGTATTCAGTGCATCAAATTTTTCATGCGTAGAGTAACTTTAAGTTGAAGATCATTAACTTGAAAGAGTAATGTCGGGCAATGGAGGCTCATTAAGTCAGGAGAGTAACATCAGACAGAAGATGCTCATTAACTCAGGAGAGACTGATGAGTATTGTTAACTCATTAGAGTAATGTTGGGCTATGAAAGCTCGTTAACTCCTGAGAGTAACTTCAGACAGATGAGGCTTGTTAACTTGGGAGTAAATTTCTGAGTAAAGAGAGCTACAGCAAGTTTAAAAAGACAATCTAAAAATAACTGGAGATTTTAGCTCAGTCAAAAGGATTTTATAATGAATTTTATACCAATATTATCTTCAGAATGGCCCATTCTTTTCCTACCTGGGTATAAATGGAATAGCTCAAATCTTAACAATCATACCCCAATAATCATTAAACTAATTAAATTTGGATTTTAATGTTGTAGCCACAGGTTAAGGGATCACAATTTGAATATAGAGATTTGGTTAATATGTACTAGCAATGAAACTACGTAACTAATCTCTGCTCAAAGGCAGAAAATGTCTGGCTTACATAGAACTAAGAAGAGTCGATTATGTCAATGGTATAGGGGTGTAAACTACCCCAGAACACTAATCTCTGCTCAAAGACAGAAAATATCCGGCTTACATAGAACTAAGATGAGTCCATTATGCCAATGGTATAGGGGTGTAAACTACCCCAGAACATTTACCAAACCAGTAAATGTATTTGACCATTTTATTTATGGTTGACCGATTTACTCAATGGACAGAAGTGCTAAAATGTGAAAGACCAACATCAACAGTTATTAGCTTTTTACTTCCATTCTTTTCAAGAATTGATGCTCTTAACTTTATTGTATCTGACAATGGAACATAGTTTATGTCAAACAATTTGAAAATGTTCTGCAAATCATTTTCAATTAAGCCTATTCGATCGCTTTCTTTTTGCTGAGGAAGAAGTTGGGTGATAAAGTGAAGAATAGAAATCAAAATGAATTATGAAGAGATCAGTTGATAGACTAAGGACAGCTCAACAGAAATATAACAGTAGAGACTAAGTAGAATGCTTTTAAAGGAATTCAACAAGTTCTACAAGTAAATTCAAATAACAAATGAGACACTGGTTGCTGCTAGATCACCTAAGTTAAGCAACGTAGAAAAAAACGCATCCATTCTTTTTTGGGGGGAAAATTTGAAGTTTGAAATCCGATTAAAAAATCTCAAAAATGTTTTATAATAATTTGTTTTTAATTCTATAAAATTTAAGCTTTTAACTTCTGGTGAAACTAAAAAGGGTTAAGAAAGAATCGATTTTTAATAGTTTTTATGAGTTTAAAAAAAAAAAAAGGACAACAATTCACTCAAATGGTAGGGTGGACACTATAATTTTTCTAAATTAAAATAGTTTTGAAAATTAGTGATGCATCACTCAAGTTTTTTTTCTTGTGATAATAACTAAAGCAAAAAAAAAAAAAATGTAAAATAAAAAAAATAGTTAATAATATATAAATTAAGAAAATAACACCAAACCACATTTACTAGTAAACATTAGAATTTATACAAACATTAGAATTTACAAAAAAATAACATAACACACATTAAATCACATTAGAAAAGAATATAACTAACATTAAATCATGTTAGTAAAGACTTAGAAGAAAAAGATGCTAAAAAACGGAATTTATGAGAACACGCACAGATAACATAAACAAATATCCTAACAACACAAACATTAAAAATTAAAAAAACATGAACACGATTCCATCCCCACCCGATGAAGACCGAAGGTTCACCCGGTAGAAACGTAGTGATTTAAAAAATATAAAAATAAACATGAGGATAATTGTCCGAAAAATTCCCGTAAAAATAGAAAAGGAACAAATTCAACAACATTATATAAACATAGAAAAAAGGAATCCCTAACAAACGTTTAAAAAATTCATAAAATATTATATATAAAATAAAAGTTAAATAAAGAATCCCATAACACTTTTGAAATAAACAAATCAATACAAATTAGGAAAAAATAATATTCCACACAAATTACAAAATAAAGAAATTCAGAAAACAAATGAAAAAAAAATTCACAAAAATATAATATATATAAATTAATAATAAAATTAATAATTCCATAACAATTTTGAAAGAAAGAAATTAATAAAAATTAGGAAAAAAATATTCCACACAAATTATGAAATAAAAAATAATGGAAAAAATCCACAAAAATATGATATATATAAAAAAAAAGTTAAATATAGAATTTCATAACAAGTTTGAAATAAAGAAATTAACACAAGTTAAGAAAACAAGTATTCCACAAAAATAATAAAATAAAGAAATCCACTAATTTATTATAAAAAGAAATAATTCAAAATTATATATAAAATAATGAAATAAAGAATTATAAAATAATAAATTCCAAAACAATTTTCAAATGAAATGATCAACACAAATTATGAAAAAAAGACAAAACAACTACCAAACAAAAAACTACAAAAATATCTATAAAAAGTAATAATAATAAAAACGTCTTAAAATAAAGAAATATAGAAAACTAAAATTCCACAAAAATATAATATATATAAAATAATAAGATAAATGATTCGATAACAATTTTGAAATAAACAAATCAACACAAATTATGGAAAAAAATACATTTAAAAATTACGAAAAAAATTATACAAAAAAATATTAACAAAATTTTTAAAAATACACAAAAACTATTTATAAAAAAATAATAACAAAATAAAAGATATTCACAAAAATTATACATAAAAATAATAATAAATAAATAAAATCCACAAAAATTATATATAAAAAATTAATAACAAAATAAAAGATATTCACAAAAATTATACATAAAAATAATAATAAATAAATAAAATCCACAAAATTATATATAAAAAAAATAATGACAAAATAAAAATTCTTTAAAATATTAAATATAAAAATAATAATAAATTATGAAAAATCCATAGAAAATTACAATATATAAAAAAAAATAAAATATGGAAAAGTTTCACAAAAACTATATATCAAAATAAATAAAAATAGAATAAAATAAATGCACAAAAATCATAAAATAAAAAAAATACATAAAAAAATACATAAAAAATTATAAAATAAAAAAATACATAAAACAATTCTTAAAATAAAAAAAAATCCATAAAAATTATGAAAATAAATCGTGAAAATAGAAAACAGAAAGAGCCTTGATGGTTTAAAGAATTCAATCCAGATTGGTCGAACACAAAGGTCCAATATTTGCTTAAAATTAGCGCTAATTGTGTTCACTAACCCCAAAGAAATGGCAGAATTGTATAAATTATTTAATAAAAAAAATCACAAACATATTTTATGATTACAGTCCGTTTTCCCGCTAAAATGAATGATTTGTCCGCTTCGAAGTCGAGTTAAAAAACAGGGCTAAATATCAAACATTAACAGAAATTGCTTGATTGCTACAAATGCATATCAAATCCTGCGAAGATGGAGCATCGGTAAAAGCTTAGGCTATGGTATTGTATTACACGAGAGCATCTCATCTAGGTGAAGGCTAACACCGAATATAAAAAGCCTTGGTAAGAGCACATAAAATGGCCTTGTGCCAAACTTGGGTTGGTGCTCACCAAGTAAATATAATATTACACAAGTTCAAATGCCAGTCAATACCATTACATTCACTTTCAGAAGTGCTAAAAGCTTGGACTCTGGAATAGTATTACATGAGTTCAAATTCCAGTCAAAACCATTGCATTTACTAATAACTGCCTCGGGTAGATTAAATTGCTTGGTTGCCACAGAAGCATATCAAATACTGTGAGGGCAACAAAGGTGGGGGATCGGTAAAGCCTTAGGCTCTGGTATCGTATTACACGAGTTCAAATCCAAGTAAATACCATTACATTCACTTTCAGAAGTGCTAAAAGCTCGGACTCTGGAATAGTATTACATGAATTCAAACTCCAGTCAAAACCATTGCATTTACTTCTAGCTGCCGCGGGCAGATGTGGCTCATTAACTCGGAAGAGCAAATCATATAGGTGAAGGGTAAATCGAATGCAAAAAGCCGAGGTAAGAGTACGTAAAAATGGTCTTGTGCCAAACTGGGTTGATGCTCACCAAGTAAATATAATATCATATCCTGTGAGGGCAGTCAAGGTGGGGCATTGGTCTTAGGCTCTGAAATCGTAGTGCACGGGTTCAAGTTCCAGTCAAAACCAATAGATTTACCTTGAGTTGCCTTGGGCAGATGGGGCTCTTAAACTCAGGAGAGTAACTCATCTAGGCGTAAGGATAAGGATGATTAAAAAAAACCCAGGTGGATAAGACCCGTCAACTTAATGTGAGTAACTCATCTAGTTGAACGGCAACACAGAGTACAAAATCCCAAAGATATAATAGGCACATAAAAGTTTCCTTGTGCCTAACATGAGTAGGTGCATCACCAAATAAATATATATCCTATTTATTGGGCAGCGACGGTGGTAAAATCTCGTTTTCTGGAATCGTATTACGCAAGTTCAAATCCCAGACAAAACATTACATTCACATTATCTGCTTCGGGCGGATAGTGCTCGTTAACTCGGGAGAATAAATCATCTAGGTTAAAGGTAACACTGAATTCAACGGTTAATCATCAGAAGGCCTACAGATACCAAGACGGAGGGTAGTCTTAAGGGCAGCGAAGTTAGAGCATTGGTAAAATCTCGTTCTCTGGAATCGTATTACGCGAGTTCAAATCCCAGATATAAACATTACATTCACTTTAGCTGCCTCGGGCAGATAGAGCTCGTTAATTCGGGGGAATAAATCATCTAGGTTAAAGGTGTGGCTAACACGGTAAATGTGTTGCTATACTGTGTTTGAAACGCCACGAGGAGAGAAAAAGTCGTGCGGTGTTGTCAGCATGTGCTCTGGTTTGTTGCTAGAACGAGAGTGGTTAATTCTCTCTCTCTTCCAACTCTCGCCTAGCTCTCGCCCAAATCTCGCCTGTTCTCTACAGGCTCTCGCCTCTAATCTCGTCTGCTACACAGTGTTTAAGCTTTTAAAATTCAACTGTTTGGAGTAGAAAGTCAATGATCTAATTAATTATCTATTAGAATCAACTGACACCTAGTAATCCTTATTAGAGCATGTACTAATTAGCACCTAATTCACTAGAGGTTCTATTAAATACTAAATTGTTCCAGAATATATAATTAATCTTACTTTATGCATTCATTCCAATATGAAAAATAAATTGTTAAAATAAGAGCCAAATTACTCATAAAAGTCATTATATATTTATGTTTTTAAATAAATTTTAATAAAATAATTGTTCTGTAATATTTTTTTCAAAACTTGTTTGTTTGTTTTCCCCCTTCCCTTTTATATCTTATCTTTATTTAAATGTTACTAACTTTACAATATGATTCTTTAGATACTTCATGGAAAATGGTTAATTTATCTGTATTTTTTTCATTAAAATTGTTGAATGTTACATGGAACTAGAAGTATTGCCTTGCTTTGCCTAGGGCCAGGGCCAGGTTTAGGGCCCCTACAGACCCTGCAATTGCAGGGGGTGCAAGCTCCCTAGGGGCCACAAGACTCTTTGACTTATTAATCCTTCCTAATGCAAAAAATGATCAAAATAATTAATGGTTAGAATAAGAAAATCATTATCAATTGAAATATACATGTATCAATCTATATCTCTTTCTGCCTATCTCTCTCTCTCTCTCAATATATATATATATATATATAATCGAAGGCTCTAGTTGGTTGAGGGGGGGCAACTTGCCTTTCTAAGGTAAAGGGGCCGCAAGGTACATTCTGCGTCGGGGCCGCTAAGTGGCTGGGGACTTGCTACTAATATAATTAAGGAAACCTATATTATTGGAAAGCAATTAATGCTTTTTATACTAAATTCATTTCTAATATTTTTTGATCCCCTGACAAAGAGGGGAAGTGGACCTAGAAGTTCACCTTTGACCATTCACCTGGATTGGATTTACTTACATTCACTCTGTTAATAGATTACATTAATTCTTTAAGTTTTCATAAACAGTTAGTCTCAAATGTTAGTTGCATTTTTTATGTTTTTTTTTTCTCTGAAATATAATATTAATGAAGTTGAAAATATTTTTTTTGAATAATTTAAAATTTAAATATATATAAAAATTGTTGTTTTTGTTGGATATTTGCATAATACTATTACATTGCTGAGAAATAAATATAAGTATTTGTATCCATATCTTAGAGGACAACTGTTTTCTGTGTGTTTAATAGTCTAAATTTATTAGTGTATGCATGCACATAAATTAAGCTAGCCTCTCTCAAAGATATTATCTTCTGCTGAATGGATTTTATTAAAATGATAAATTATCTTGGAGCTCTAATCATGATAGTCACAAAGCCAGAGCAATTCCGCATTTATGTTCTTGCATTGAAATACAGATAGTAGAAACCTGGATCTTGCCAACAATTAAGAAGAGACATTATTTTGATCTACACCTTTAGATTTTACAGCATTTATATGTATTTGTTTTGAGTGATTTTAGTTCTCAAGTGATATTTTAAGTGGATGCATTCGAGTGTTGCAGAGCCAAACCACTGATCAAATATACAGAATTTTGAATCCTATTAAACACTTGATGTTATTTAATGTCATATCAACAATTGCAAAGTATTTTATACCAAATCCATTTTGTTTATTATTTTTTCAGCATAATGAAGAACCTTAATTCAGCCAATATACTAAATCTATTTTGGAAAAATTCATAGTTTTTGTTTTATTATGTTCAGTGCAGTGGCGTAGCAAGGGAGGGGTGGAGGGGGTGGTTTGCCCTGGGCGGTACATGCAAAGAGGTGGCATTTTGAGCGGTTAAGAATAGATAAAAAAAATATCAAAAAGCTAAAAAAAATCTGAAATTCTATAACTAAAATAAGTAATTATGGTTTTAATTTGTTTTCTGTGTGCAACAATAATATTGTTTTAATATTATTTTTCTAAAAAAAACGATTTTTTAAACTGCATCATCAGTCTCATGAAAATAATTATTCTAAGTTGTATATAATTTGATCTTTGATTGTAGTTCAATGAAAATTAATATTTTTAGGGCTTTTTGGATTTTGAACTAAACGGATTATCAGTGGGCCAGGGGGCGCAAATCTAAATGACCGCCCTGCGCGGCAAAAACTGTTGCTACGCCACTGGTTCAGTGACATACCTATTGTAAACATCACCGGGGTGGTCTGCTTAGATTTAACCCTACTGACCCCACATAAATCTATGCTGAATGGTTACAAACAAATGACATCACAGGCAATATTACCACATGTTAAAAAAAGCCTAATTTATTAGTGAACCCTTGCAGGATAGAAAACCAGACAAACTGATCATATAGGTATTTTGTAGAACTATTTTTCGAACTGTTGTCCTCATCCTTATTGTCTAGGCGTCACTCGTTGTCAAGTACAACTGTCCTCTGTCTTGGATCTGTGGATCCTTTCGTGGAGGACGCCTGTGCGTGATGTCTTTTAACGTAGGGAGACTGATGCACCTGCAGTTACCACACGACTCCTTGGCAGAGGTTGGCCTTGTTCCAATGGCACGGAGAGAACCATGACGACTGGAGGCCATCCTCTGTTGCAGCCTTCGTCCGCCTTCAGTGCCGTTGTGTCACTGTTGACATCATCCGCCACATCCATCGTTGAGGTCTATTACTATTATAATTATTACTATTATTGCACAAAAGGTTGCTCATTTTAATCAGTTAATCTTCTAAATAAGTTTTTACTTGATAGAGTTAATCTTTTGAAATAAATTTTAAAACCTGTATATTTGACACAAAGAATTTGTTTTGAGAAAAAAAAAACTGAAAGAAAGAAAGGAAGAAAGAAAGAAAAAGGACCTTGAGAATGAGAGAAAATCAGTTGGGCTATGAAATCTAGAACTTGTTTTGAAAAAGAAAGAAAAAAAAAATCTTAAAAGAGAAACGAAAAGAAAGTATAATCAGTCAGGCTATGTAATGTAGAACTTGTTTGGAAAAAGGAAAAGAGAAAGAGGGAAAGAAAGAGACAGAGAGATAGTAGAAAAGAAAGAAAGAAAGAAGGAAGGAAGGAAATAAAAAACTTTCAAAAATGGAAAGAGAACAGATTCAGGCAGACAAGCTATGAAATGAAAAAATTGGTTGGAAAAAAAGAAAAAGAAAGAAAGAAAGGAAGGGAGAAAGAAAAAAGAAAGAAAGGAAGAAAGAAAAAAGAAAGAAAGAAAAAATCCTTGAAAAAAATGGAAAGTGAAAAGAATCAGACAGGCCATGAAATGAAGAATTTTTGGAGAAAAAGAAAGAAAGAAAGAAAGAAAAAGAAAGAAAGAAAAAAGAAAAAAAACGAAAGATCTTGATTAAAATAAAAAGAAAAATGAAGAAACAACAAAAGACTAACTCGAGTAAAAAAAGAAAAAATATTTAAAAAAAATTTTAAAGAAAATATTTCATATATTTTAGAAAGAAGAAGGAAGAAGAAGAAGAAGAAGAAGAAGAAAAAGAAGAAGAAGAAGAAGAAGAAATATGAAAAAAAAATTTTTCTGAACAAAAAATGATTTGAATTGAATGTTTTTTTTTTTTTTGTGGTTTATTTTTGTTTGAATGTTTTTGGGTTTGTTTTTAATGAATTCTTTTGGGTGTCTTTTTTTAATTCCATAAAAAATCAAAATTGGTTTTTGGAGATGAAGAAATGTCAAATAGAATAATCCTAAAAAAAAACAGAGAAAAAAGAGGAGAGAGAGGTGAAGAAATAGAGAGAAAGAGAGATATAAAGAGAGAGATATATAAAGAGAGAGATAGATAGAGAGAGATAAAGAAAGAGAGATAGATAGAGAGAGATGAAGAAACATTTCTAAACTGGTGCGGATGAGCCAATGAATGAAGGGAGGTGGGGGTTGTCAGATATTGCACCCACGCATTAGTGTTGTCTTGTCTTGTCTTAAGAATTTGAATTATTTATGTTTTGTGAAGAAAAAAAAAAAAAAACAATTGAAATGAAATCTACTTGGAAAAAAAAAAAAAAAAAAAAAAAAAAATTTAATTTAAATATTATTTTAAAAAAAAAAAAAAAAAAAAAAAAAAAAAAGCGAACGAGAAGAAAAAGTGAAAAAAACTTTGAATGATGTTAGGGTGGAGACGGAGATGGATTTTGGTTGTTAGGATGGAGGTGGGGGGGTGAATAAGGGGGAGGGGAGGAGGCGATGAAGAAAAAGGTTTGCTCTTAAAAGTCAAAATCTTCGTCTGATTCTTCCTCAAAATATTTCACAGGTGCTCGGGAACGGCCA
>JAUZSX010347613.1:0-10258 GCA_034780655.1 Idiosepius hallami
TATAATATAGTATGAACTATTTCCAAGTATATTAGTACAAATGTGAATATAAATGGAACGACTGGGAATCGAACTCTCACATTACGATCCTGTAGTCTGCTTCTGCAAGGCCTAAAGTGCACCTCCTCCACATAAACGCATTTGGAATATTATCATTTTAAATATATATATATATATATATATACACGCAACCTGAAAGATCAATATTACTAACTAACTAATCAGAGCCGTTCTATAAAATGGCCTAGGCAAGTCAAAATAAAAAATGCCGAGGCCAATATATCGGCCGAGCAGAGTTCAACGACTTAAAGAAAATTACCTATAGAGATAAGAACGTTTATGAAAAAGGAATGTTATCGGCATTAAATGACCTTAAATATCTTTATAAAATACGTATGAACAAACAAACATTTATCGAAAATGATTTTTTTCGCCATTAAATGACTTGAAAAAAAGTTGATATGCCGTAAAGAACGAACTAAGAAACAAGAATTCAACGGGATTGGACGTAATTGAAAGCTGTCGAAGGTTTCTAATGTCTTCCCCAAACACAGAAATGCGTTGCAATGTAATTTGGTATCAATTTAGCCCGTAATCCGGGGTCATTTTTGTGTAATGTTTAGGGTCAATCTGGTTCGAAAGAGTTTAATGATTTCGATTTAAATATGAAATTACAAAATCTAATGAGATACTAGAATGATTGCCTTGACTGTTTTGGGGATACTTTGACGCTCCTTTTGTGCTTATTTTGATCAGTGTATCTTTGTTATTTTTTTCCATTAAAGAAATCTACCGTGTAAATTAAAAAAAACATTCATTACTTCAGTATGTGTTAATATTTGTTGTCACCATAGTGTATCGCACAGTGATGTGCGTAAGGTAACAATTGGTTTCCTCGAAAGGAGTAGCAGGGGCACTATGTGCAGGTTTATTACTTGCCCTTGTACAGTATTTGGTATACTTAAATGGTCACCCATATAACTGCTGACCAGGCTCGACGTTGCTTAACTTCGGTGATCTTACTGGAACCGGTGTATCCAACGCGAATTGACCTTAATATTTATTGTAATAAAAGAGATACAATTTGGAACAAGGCCGATTGGGGAAGGGGAGTTGCTAGTCGGGCTGGTTGTATATCTAAAACTTAACCATAACTAGACTCTTTCGTATGTGTTGCCGAAGTGAATAAAAAGCTAAATTGTAATCGATCATATTTTCAAACAAACCTAGCTAATATTTCGGCATCCAACTTATAGATTAAGATTTAAATTCAATTTAAATAATACAACTAAAGTTTGCACAGAAAAGAAGTTTCTGTAAACTTCTTAATAAATTTATGTACAACATTTTCGAAATGTCTTACTCACTACCTCTATAGGGGAGTCCACTTGGGATAGTGGACCGACAGTCCAACTTCGGAATCGTAATACGTGAGTTCGAATCCTAGTTGTTCCGCTTCGTTTATACCATTTGGAAAGTTATGAATCTCAACATTTCTCCCAGCTATAAAGGTAATGTATCTTAATATCCCTTCCAGCTATTGAGGAAATATTGTCTATATAGTTCACATGGTATTAAAAACTGGGTTTTGAACTTTCGTTCTACGATTTTAGAGCCCGAGCTTTTACCGATGCTCCGCCTTCGCTGCCCAGCTAGATTAGATAAAGGTCAAAACAAGATGTTTTTAAAGATTTCTACCAAAGAAAGATAAACCATTTCAGGCAACAAAAAAAAGAAAAAGAAAAGGAGAGAGAGAGAGAGAAAGAGAAAGAGAGAGAAAGAGAGAAAGAAAAGAATTGAAAAGAAAAGTTAGATCTAATATAAGAATGACTGCTGCTGATAAGTTTTAGGATTGAAAGAAATGAAAAGGGGTACTCAAAGAAGCGCAATAAATGTGCACCGCATAGCCTTGAATTTCTTAAAATGATACTTGTCTTTAAATGCAAAATATATGATCATTGGTCCATTAAGTTGTCACGATATTTTGATTTTATTTGATTTCAGCTCAGGGGTTTATATAAAAACTGAATACTGTCTTCGGTTGAATGAGGGCTTGCATATTGTAAGGAAAAATAAGAGTAAGAAAAGAAAAAATGCAATAGTCGTAAACAAGGCTTTATTCAAACTTCAATCGAATAGACATCTTTCAGAGAAAGTTCAAGAATTACCAAAGGTTTATTTAGTTCTTTTATTCTTGGGTGAATACTTTGCAGAAGAAATTATTTTATGGATACTAAAATCCATTTTGAAGTAGAGAAACATGAAATGAAATATTAAATAAAATATTTAAATTATTAAATAAAATGTCTAAAAATTCCTATGTATCTATTTAGTTCTACTTTACTTCTGAATGAATAGCAAACATATTTTTATGGATACTAAAATCCATTTTATTCTTGAGAAATATTAAATAAAAAATAAGACAAAATATCTAAGAAAATTATTAAATTAATTGTCCAAGAGTTTCTATGGGTTTATTCAGATCTATTTTATTCTCTGATATTAAATAATATTTACTTACAGAAATATTTTAATGAAAAAAAATTATCCATTTTGTACTGGAACTTGGGTTGAGAAGGCCTGTCAGTTCTAGAAGAGTAGTTCATCTAGGCGAAGGACAACACAGTTTCTAAAAGCTAGGTAGATGAGGCTCGTCAATTTGTGATGTTCAGGGGAGCATTGACCTATTCAGAAGAGCGTTTACCTATTTTTGTTTATACACCGTACGTGTATGTCACAATATGATATTCAGGGGAGCATTAGCCCATTCAGAAGAGCGTTTACCTATTTTTGTTCATACACCGTACGTGTTGGTCACAGTATGATGTTCAGGGGAGCATTGGCGTATTCAGAAGAGCGTTTACCTATTTTTCTTCATACATCGTACGTGCTGGTCACAGTATGGTGTTCAGGGGAGCATTGGCCTATTAAGGAGTGTGTTTACCTATTTTTCTTCATACACCGTACGTGTAGGTCACAGAATGAAAATCCTAGGATGATAAAGACCTTTGGGCCCACAGCTTGAAGGAAAAGTCAAGCCCGTGAAAGAAGTGTTTCTTTATCAAGTAAAAGCATTCAATATAATTTATAAGCGGAATAAATCCTCCTGTCAAAACTGATTAACTTTTCTCTCGTTTTTTAAAAATCCATTTATTTTATAGTTATTTATTCATATCTTCTGTTTGTGTTTTTTTTTTCTTTTCAGATTTTCTCTCTCTGTCTCTCTCTCTCTTTCTCTCTCTCTCTCTTTCTCTTTCTCTCTTTCTCTTTCTTTCTCTCTCTCTCTCTTTCTGTCTCTGTGTGTGTCTCTCTCTTTCTCTATCCCTCATTCTCTCTCTCTCTCTTTCTCTCTCTCTCTTTCTTTCTTTCTCTTTCTTTCTCTCTCTCTCTTTCTGTCTCTGTGTGTGTCTCTCTCTTTCTCTATCTCTCATTCTCTCTCTCCTCTCTCTCTCTGTGTCACTCTTTTAATCCTGATTAATTCGTTCAAATAGATAAATCCCCTCCTTTGCCATCGGAGATTCTCTCATTGTAAAATGCTTCTCTATGTTTGTCCATTTTAATGATTCCTCTTCACAAAGCCAATGTCTATATCTCACGGCAAAAAAACCCAACAAAACACTGAAAATCTCTGTAGACAATTATTTTTTTTTTCCTAATTGTTTACATTGTAGAGTTTGTAAACGTAGGCGTCAACATTGTTGCTTTTCTAAGAGAACTGTAGTAGTTGAGTTGTCCAGGATTTCGTCTCCATTGAATTTCTATAGAATTAAACGGCAATGAATTAAGCGTACAATACAGGGTAAAAAGAAGGTTTACCGTTATGAAAAGTGAAAGAAAAAACATTAAGAAAAGGCCAAAAAGGTTTACTGACTTTTCATCACCTGATGTTTCATCACCGACTGTTAATCACGGAATATTAACCATTAAATTTTTAATCACATGGATTTTTATCAAGTGGACACTTAATCAGCCCGACATCGATAACTTTAAATACCAAAGAAAATTACATTTATTTATATTAAAATGTTATTTATTTAATAAAGTTTTTATTGCATAAAATTTTTAGTACCTTTGAGAATTTTGGGGTTATTCTCAAAAATGGTTGTATACTAATATGAAAAACCATCCTCCTTCAGCATTAGAAAAAATGGAAAAGTATTGTGGTGAAAAAACATTATTTTTAAAGAAAACACACTTGGTGTCCCACCGTTCAAACGCTTTCATAATATTTCATAATCATTATTAGTGTTAGGTTCCTGGGTTAAGTATTTTTCGTATTATCCCTGCTGTCCTCACAAGTGCAGTAGTCTGTCATATGTTTATCTCGCCGTTGACCCCAATGTTAAATAGTTTTCTACTCAAGTCTTTTGGAATTATGTCCAACGCACCAATGGTGATGAATCTTTCAGATTTTCTTTAGTTATTTGTCTAATTTCTGGTATTTGTCGATCTTTTATAAGTGGTTTATGCCTTATTGGAGTTGCCTCGAAAAGAAAGAAGTGTTTAAAAAAGTATTAAAATATCAAAACCTCACCAAATTATTCAATACTTGGAAGAAACAAAACTGTTCAAACTTCTCTAAACAACAAATATCAGCGAAGTGTTTATAAAAAAAAACCATTCAAACAACTCTCGATAAAACAAGCGAAATAAAAATAACCAACAAATGAATACCTATTAAACAAACTTTCATAACAGAAACTTAAGAAAATCAAGCAAACATAAACCAAATATCATTCTGGCATTAAATGACTCCAAAGTAGTAGACATGCCGTTATATCCCAAATCAAATCAAATATTGACAAAACAAGCGAAATAGAAATAACCAACAAATGAATAACTATTAAACAAACTTTCATAACAGAAACTTCAGAAAATAAAAAAAAACATAAACAAATATCATTCTGGCATTAAATGACCCCAAAGTGGTTGAGATGCCGTTAAATACTATCGAATCAAAATCGAAAAAACAAAGTTTCTCTTTCGTTTGTCAATGACTTTTTTCATACAAATATATATATATATATATATATATATATATATATTTGTGAAGTAAAAAACAAAACAAAAAGAAACGGAAGCTATTTTCAAAGACAAAATGGAAAGAAAAAAAAAAGACCTGAATCGCTTTTTGGCAGATTTCTTTATCGGTAAAGGAATCGACTGAGGAGGGTGGGGAAAGGAGTGTACATCGTTTCCTTTCCTTTCTTTTTGTTTCAAATATCGAGACAAATATGACGCGGGCCGAGGTTCATAGGGCTGGTGAGACGGGACCCCAGGATATTTGCTGAGTGTATTGCTGGGAGAGAGGGATATTGACAAACAATTGCGGATGGAGTCCACTTGTAATGAACAGAAACGTTTGCCTCTACTGGCGTACTCGCACGAGCTATAGTGAGTATCAGGGCAGAAACTCTTTCTCTCTCTCTCTGTCTCACACACACACACACACATATACACATACACATACACATACACACACTCCCCAACACAATAATTCATTCTTTCTTTCATTGGCGATCACACGTAAAAATTGTGATAGTTCTCCTGTCAGTAGGATCTAGTCTGTTTATCTATGGGTCCTCTGGTGGCTGCGGAGGCCAATCCCTGACCTGCAGGCTTTATTAAAGTGGGGGCATGCCAGGTTGGCCGACCAGGTAGTGGAATTCAACACAGTCATTTTGGTCGATTCCAATTCCGCACACATACGCATACACACAAACAAACACTCGGGCACATACGTACAAATAGCTAACTGTTGTGGGGCTCATGTAGAGTGCCACACGGAATAAGGTGTAAAATAGATCACTCAGGTTGGTGATAACGTGTCCAGCTGAAAGTGATAGAACACCCCCAGTAGATCTCCCCCGAAGCAGTCTGCACAGCTGATAATATTAAGAGCGGACGAGTCCACTATTAGGTGAGATAAGCTCTCACAACGTAACAAAATAAATATCTACACAAACGGACACAGACACTTTCAGTACGATCAAGTCATATTAGAGACACCAGTTCTTCCATGCAGAGCCAGTGTTTGCAATCGTTTGCCTATTTTTCTTATTCAACACTGAGTGTAGGTCATAGTATAGAAAATATAGAGTAGTGGTTTTCAAAGTGGACGGTAACGCTCCCTGGGTGCGATATGAACTTTTTTGGGGCGCTTACGAGTAAGTAGTCAGGTGAGGGGGCGTTAAAATTGTGAAGGGTGACTTATGGTAATTGCAGTAAAATGTGATAATGGTGTTGGTAGAATAACTGGAAAAACGGGACGATTTAATTAAGCATTTCCCAGTCACTGCAAGTAGACGTTCTTAGCTATATACTTCCACCATATATTTACCTATATGTTCCGTCGTTATGGAATTCGTTGGAAGAGGGGGCGTTGGAATTTTCGTCCAGTGGTGAAGGGGGCGCTGGCATTTTTGACCAGTGGTGAATGGGGTGCTGGCAAAAAAAGTTTGAAAACCACTGACCTAGAGAAATGAACACCCCTCGGCCCACAGCCTAGTAGTAATTTCATTAATTCTAAAAACCAAAGACAAAATCAAAGCAAAAACAACAACAAAGCAAAGCTATCATAAAAGAACCAAAACAAACAAGTCACATTGGAGAAACCGGTTCACATAAGATCCCCCAAAGTTAAGCAACGTGGAGGCTCATTGCCGTGCTAAGCCACATAGGGGCCCCGACACAAAATGCGCTTACGTTAACGAACCTTATCTGCCCGAGGCATCTAAAGGTAGATGCAATGGTTTTGACAGGGATTTGAACTCGCGTAATGCGATTCTATAGTCTATGCTATACCTCGCCGCTCTTCTGTAAATCTGCTCAACAACAACAACAACAGCAATAACAACAATAACTTAAACTCATCTAACCTATGTCTTTATAGAACATATATAGATTTTTTGGGGGCAGCGACAGTGGGGCATTTTTAAAAGCTCAGTATCTGGGATCGTAGAACGAGAGTTCAAATCCCCGTCGGAAACCATTGCATTTACCTTTAGCTACCTCGGGAAGATGGAGCTCGTTAACTTGGGAGAGCAACTTTTCAAGGTGAAGGGCAACACTGAATTAAAATAACCCACGTATGTAGGGCACGTTAAAATGGCCCTGTGCCTAACTATGGTTGGTGCTCGACCAAGTCAAGATAATATAGATTTTTTAAATATAATTAATCACTTAAGCGTCACAGTCTTATCATCAACTCATCACAAGTGATTAAATTATGAAAATTTGAATCTTGAGTGTTTATATTAATTATAAAATCTCAGATCGGTCAAATCAAAAGCAAGAAACCGAATATGGTTCGGAGAGAAATCTTATACAGACAAATATTTAACTCGAAAGCAATTCCGATCAGCTAATTGAATTATGTGTTAATTTGAGAAGACCCTGGAAAGATCTGGGTAATTAAAGATATACATTTACCTTCTTATCTCAGTGTTTTTTAGACTTGGTTGCTTAAGAAATGAAAACTCTAATTTGAAATTTTACACACAACGAAAACTGATTTGAAATACGAAACTTGTTTTTATTTAATAGTATTTTCAAATCCTTTTTGTTTTATTTTTCTTTAATTTTATTTACTATGATTTTTTTTCAAAAATTTTAAATTCTTCAAAAAGTAAAAGATATTGCACACTTGTCAGCTACAGCACAAGAGTTGGGTTTTTTATTTCCTGCAAAAATTTGCTAAAAACATCGTTAATTTTTATATTATCGGTGGTCACTCGTAGTCGAGTATGACTGTCGTTCGTCTGGATTCCTGTGGCTCCTATCAGGAGGAAACCCGCACGTGATGTCTTTTAACGTGTGGAGAGTGATGATATTGCAGTCACCACACGGCCTCTTGGCAAAGGATAGCCTTGTTCCAATGGCATGGATAACCACGACGAATGGAGGCCACCCTCTGTTGCAGCCTTCCTCCGCCTTCAGTACCGTTGTGTCATTGTAGACATAATCCGCCACATCCACTGTTGAAGTCTTGCACTATTTAACAAATAGCTTGAAAGAAGGCTTCATAACTTTCCCAAGGGTATTAGTCGACATGTCAACGTAGATAGAACAACTTGAATTCGAACCTGCGCAGTAAGGTTCCAAAGTCCAATTGTATATCAACTGAGCCACGTCAACCGATATTTTTATATAGCAAGAACAAACAAGTATCATGAAAAATTCACAGATCTGTGCAAGTTGATGGCAAGCGTTTATCGTTACAGACAATGCTATAGAGTTCGAACCATGACATCTTATGACCAACGATGGCCAACTGGGCCTAAGCGCCATATGGCAGGCTCCCGCCTGTGGTTTTTCTCCCACCTATGCTGCAACTCCCATAGAAATGGCGGTATCTCAGGTAGGATCACACACGACGACATCGACGTGGGCGACAAGCAGAACGTTCGCGAGCCAAACACAAAATAATGAGTCAAAGCTCGAATCTCCGCCAGGACTGTTAAGGTTGCTTGGTTGGTCCTTGCATTGAGCAAGTTCTATCGCCTGAACTCATCCTACGTCAGAGGAAAGGGCACGTCAGTACGCCTGAGAGAGAGAGAAAAGGTGCAAAGACTGCCACAAAATAAATCTATGATTATCTCAAGTGCTTTCCTGGAGGCCCCAATCCATTTCATGCAAGTAGGTATAACTTATTTGCGCTAATACCTTCCTTTTTTAGATTAGTTTGCTGGGTTAACCTATAACTTTGGGCCCTGACTAATCATCTACTAGCCAATTAGAGACGTTCTATAGAGAACCATGTACACCAGAAAATATCAATGTGTGTCATCTTTTACGCTAGGTTGCCGAGGTCAATATATTGAGCCTTCAGGTTCCAAAGATTTAAACTAAATATTTTTTTTATTAATTTTTGGTCCTTTTCTTATGAAGTGGATAGGCAGTCGTTCGGAAACGAAATACGCAAGTTCGAATATCAGGCGTTCTATAACATAGCTTATTGGGATCCTACTATAGGGGAATATATAAATCATCACACTCACCAAGTAATAGATTAAATACTGCATATTATGTCATTAATAAATATTAGTAGAAGCATGAACACTGAAATCGCATTACACGAGTTCAAATCTTAGTCACAACAATCACATTCACTTTCAGCTGCCTTGGGCAGATGAGACTCGTTAACTTTGGAGAGAAACTCATCTCAGTGGGAGAATAACACCAGGTTAGATGAGAATCGTCAACCCACCAAAACTCATCTAGGGCAACACTGATTACCAAAAGTCAGGGGATGTAATGAGCACGTAAAATGCCCTTGTGTCTAACTGGATTTAGTGCTTGACCGAGCGGATATCATCTCTAAGGGTGGATTGTAAAGAGAATGAACGAAAGCGATGTTCAAAATCTTTTAACCAAGATTTTTTTGGTATTATTTCCTTTCTTCTGTTTTTGGGAGGTCCACTTAGCCTAATGGGTAAGCTGTCAGATTTCGGAATCGTAATATGCGAGTTTGAGCCCTAGTCGCTTCATTTGCGTTTATAATATAATAAATACTCTTGGGAAAAGTATGAGTGCTGACATTCTCTCCAGCTATGCGTTAAATAGTGCAAATAGCGTTATTAAAAAATAGAAGTGTAAAAAAAAAATGTTTATCAAAAATTGATTGTTCTCGCCATTAAATACCCTGAAAGGGCTGATACACCGTAAAGCATAAGAGACAAACTTAGCTTGTGTCTTTGAAAAGGGTTGTTGTCATAATTTTTTTTAAGCGATTCCTTTATTTACTCAGTTTTTGTTAATTGGCTTGTCAGACAGCTAGCCTGATAATTTATCTCTTGGTTGGTGACCTGATTGTGGCCTATAAGAGCAAAATAATATTCGTTGTCTTATAATTGGTTCTCACTCAAATTTGGACAAATCGTTAAGGTCAATGGTTTTCAGAGTGGGCGGTACCACCACCCCTCGGAAGCGACATAAACATTCAGGGGGGCGCTAGCGAGTATGTAGTGGAGGTTAAAATTATGAATAGGGCCTTAAGCAGATAGATGTTCAATATATATATATATATACTAGTTAAGTGTAGACACGGAGTCAACGGGGATAGACAACTGTCAGTTTCTCGCTATGCGTTCCTCATGCCTTTTCGACCTGAAAGCTTTGGTAGAAGCTCGGATTGTGAGACCGTGTTACGCGAGTTCAAATCCCAGTCAAAACCATTACTTTTACTTTAAAAATAGACTTGTACCAAAAACTTTGTTGGTGCTACACATCAAGTAAATGTAATATCAACATAAACAGA
>JAUZSX010347624.1:0-10258 GCA_034780655.1 Idiosepius hallami
CGTCGAACTCGACGGGAGAATCCATCAGATATATATATATACATACATACATACATATATACAGACATACATACATATATATATATATATATACGCATAGTAATACAGATTAAAAAATATTATGCAAATTAAAAATGTATTCATAATGTAATGTAGATTATATACATGCAATTGATAGACTATATATACACATACTACATATACACATACACACACATACATATATTTCTATTTGTATATACATATATATATTCATATATATATATTTGTATTTGTATATATATACATATATACTTATGAAGAATCAAGTCTCTTTATAACAATTATATGAAGAATGACATATCTGAATATTTTTTTATACCGGATGCACATTTTGCCTTTTCGGCATTATTAACGGGAGGTTTTTTATTTTAATATAAGGAGAAAACAAAGCAACGTTTTTAAACTGAAATGTTTATATTTGAAAAAGTGTTGTCGAGGGAACAGGATGAAAACAGAAATTTTGTTTTTTCATTTTAAAATTTTGCTTTGTTTTCTCTTAATATTAAAATAAAACCCTCTCGTTGATAATGCCGAAAAGGCGAAATGTGCATCCGAGATAAAAAATATTCACATATGTCATTCTTCATATAATTATTATAAAAAGAATTAATTCTTCATAAGTATATATGCATATATATATAATACAAGTTACACACACATATATGCATATATATATGAATTATGGTCAGAGTGCTCAATATCAGGATAGAGGGTGTATATTTGTTAAGTGTAGACATGGAGTCAACGGGAGTCGACAACACGAAGAGAACTCTGGTTAATGAATAAGAAAAGTGCTCAATACTATAGTAGAGCCTTATAAATGTTAAATAGAATTCTCTACCCGGTTTCACCATCATGATCATCAGGAGAATATCTACTAATATGGATCTTATAAAAATGTAAATATTTACATTTGTTATAAGACCCATATTAATATATATTCTCTTGATGATCCTGATAGTAAAACCTGGTCGACAATACTATTCAACACACACACACACATATATATATATATATATATATATATAAATATATATATTAATATAAAATAATAAAAAAAATAATTTAGGTGGACACAACCACATATAAGGAACATGAATTAAGTTATTCTTTTCAGTAATAAAATAAACAGCCCACTGATGAGCTGCAGTGTGCAGTGAAACGCAGAGCGTATGGGTTTATAAACTTACAAATGCGTTTGTTATCTTTTTAACATAATAGTATATGATATTACATATAGCTCTTAATATAATTTAATTGAGCAAATCTGGATATATATATATATAAAAAGTAGGATTAACATTGACCCACTTAGAACTACAAATATATATATATATATATATATATATATTTATTTATTTATGTGAGAGTGAGAGAGACAGAAAAAGAGATTGATTTATAGATGCATATTTTAAGTGTAATGATTTTTTTAATTAATCCTAACAATTAATTATTTTGGTAATTTTTGCATTACAAATGATCTGTGAAGTTGAGGAGCTTTACACCTCCCCCAACAATTGTGGGGTTTGCAGGGCCCTAAGCACGGATGTTTGTTCATTAACAAAGAGAGGGGGTGCAAGGCACATTTTTATATGGGAGGAGGGGAGGACAGCAATATTGCTAAGTACAGTACAGTACAGTACAGTGCTATGTTGTTCCATATTTTAGGACTGATTCAAGTTCTAGTTTTGTTTTATCTCCTATTTATAGAAGCATTGGAGACAGCCCCTGTTGTACCAGAACCAATTAAACAGATGGTTTTAGTTTTACAGGTAAAAATCTTGTTTTTTTTTATTTATTGTTTTTTAGTGTTTGGAGTGTGTGTGTGTGCTTGGAGTGTGTGTGTGTGTGTGTTTGGAGTGTGTGTGTGTGTGTTTGGTGTGTGTGTGTTTGGAGTGTGTGTGTGTGTGTGTTTGGAGTGTGTGTGTGTGTTTGGAGTGTGTGTGTGTGTGTGTGTGTGTTTGGAGTGTGTGTGTGTTTGGAGTGTGTGTGTGAGTTAACTTTAAATTTCTAACCATTACTTCCCTTTTTCCTTTTTTAGAAGGTTTTTTTTCTTAAATGTTTACAAATATTTTCATTTTTTTATTCATTTGTTGATTCTTTGAGATAAAGCTTCATATTCTCTATATTAATTTCTATTGTCCTCATCTTTTATTGAATTTTTTTTAACACTACGTTTCAGCCAAGTTTTTCCCTGACCTTTGTCAGGTGATTAGCCGCAATAGGAATGCTGTATCTCTTAACCACATCCCCAGTAATCACTGCTTATGAACAACTATGGAAAGAGGGTGATTACTGGGGATATGGCTTACTGAATTACTGCAGCTATAATTTTCATTAGATCTGTTAACATTTGGACTAATTTATTTTTTATGTTAATTTCTTTGTGCATTGTTGTCCTTAGCTTTTATAGTTGTTGTTTCAACACTCTTCAGTCAACATTTTCTGGCCTTTTGACTATAACACCAAAAACAAACTCTGAGTCTTGAAAAATTCCAATCACTATTCTAGGCATTATAAAATAAAAACTGTTTTAAAGCTAAGGAAGCCTAAAACCTTTGATCATTATACTAAAGAAATATGTTTTAATCTTATTTTTTTTATCTATGTTATAAATGTGGATTGGTGTATGGTGGCACGAATGAAATATAAATTAAAATATAAATATAAAAGAATTTTATTTGCTGTTGTCAGGATGGTCAGGATAAAATATTGTTGTTAGATAATTGAGTTCTGGAGTTTTTTTCTTTGATGGTGTTTGGTTGTTTGATGTAGTTCTAGTTGAGGCTGATGTAATCATTGTCTGATTGTAGTGGTGAGGTTTTTCTTTTTCTGAAAGGAATAACTCATCCTTTCTTGATGAAAGATTTTTCTCAACTCAGTTAAATTGGTTTTTATCCAAAAATTCAGCGTCCAAACTATTTTGGACGCTAGTTTTTAAATTTGTATTTTAAATGATATTTTAAAGATGTGTATGTAATGTAATGTATGTAATGTATGTAATGTAATGTATGTAATGTAATGTATGTAATGTAATGTATGTATGTAATGTAATGTAATGTATGTAATGTAATGTATGTAATGTAATGTATGTAATGTAATGTATGTAATGTAATGTATGTAATGTAATGTAATGTATGTAATGTAATGTATGTAATGTAATGTATGTTATGTAATGTAATGTATGTAATGTAATGTATGTTATGTAATGTAATTTATGTAATGTAATGTATGTTATGTAATGTAATTTATGTTATGTGTGTAATTTTATAAGTTATGTAATTTATGTAATGTTATGTAATGTATTTTATGTGACGTTATGTAATGTATTTTATGTTATGTAATGTAATTTATGTAATGTTATGTTATGTAATTTATGTAATGTTATGTAATGTAATTTATGTATTGTAATGTATGTTATGTATGTTATGTTATATTATCTATGTAAATTGCCTGGGATCTATTTATAACATCTACAATGATTTAAGTGTTTAATTTTGTACTTGTATAACAACTCTTATAATTTTCAATAAAAAAAAATTGTTAAACTAATTTCTTTCTTTTAATTTAAACTTTAATATTAAATTCCTGCTTTTTTTAGGGTATCAATGATGGTATTAGTTTGGAAAATCAACTAAAACTTGAACGCATTGTTGTGAGAGCTGTGCATCCTTATCTCGGAGTACGAGGTCTTTATGAAGGTGGCGATACAGAACCAATAATTGAAGCATCAACTGCAGCAAATATCTCCGCAAAAGAAACAGGTGCAGTTCCTTTTTTAAATTTCAACCTAATACCATATATATATATATATATATATAAAAATGTTGAGGTTTCACCATACTGTTTTATTTTATTCCAGACGCATATTAATAGATATTCTCCTGATGGTGAAATCCTAGTAGAGAATACTATTCAACATTTATAAAGCTCTACTATAGTATTATGATAAAGGTTTTATTGTCATTTGAACCATATATGAGTAATAACAGATATATTACCATTACATTACCTCCCTTTCAGGGAGTGGGTGACGCTTAACCAAGGTGGCAAAAACTCGAGATAACCTCAAAAGGTGGGGCTTCGTGCGGGGACGCAGTTTGTCCATGTGGCGCTGCTAAGCAAACCATTGCTCACCTGCTTACGGACTGCCTACTTAGCGTGCCTTGCCCTGATGTGGACTTAAGGAATGCGACAATCTCTGCCCGTCACTTCCTCCCTAGATGGAGCGGCACGATATGATGATGAGCATTACAAGGGTGAGGGCAATGGCGCAAAAAATAGATATACAAATTCTGAAGCCTCTATCCGTTGCGCCACAGGCCCCGAAGGGTGATGATGGTTGGATATGTTGGTCTTATAAATCCAATTATTTGTAGAGTGCCCAGCCCTTGAAGGAATCGGCAGGAGCGATGCTATCACGCGATAAGTAAATAACTAGTAAACATACAGCCCGACCTCCAGAATGCTCGATTAACTTTATATAAATATGTACATAAAGGAAAATTCCGAAGTTATGTAGCTGAGTACTTGGACTCTAGAATCAGTTGGTTTGTTATTTTTTACGTTCTGTTTTTGACAAAATATGAATTTCCTTTTTTTTTTTAACACTTGGTTAAATGGTTTAGAAAACTATTATTCAGAGAAAATGTTGAGGAAAGAAAGACGTTTATCAAAAACAGTTTTACTTACCATTAAATGATTAGAAAGGTTCATCATATGTCGCTAAACAATATTAAAAAACAGAATCTAATATCAAGATAATTATAATTCAACTTTATTAGAATCTTTAAAACCAAACCCTTTTTTCTCTGTCTATTGCTTTACTGAGTTGAACAATTCAAGCCTCGAATAATATTTAAACTTTCTTGCTTAAATCCCGATATTTATTTAGGTGTCTTAAGAAAGAAACTGAAACAATTTAACCAGAGAAACGTTTGTATTTTGATCAGAGAAACAATCATTATATTTATCGCTATACAAACTTGAACCTTGATGCATATATGACATTGACTCAGTTTCTTTTCTTTTTGTTTTCTAAAACGAAATTGTTTTAAGTTTTTTTTAGTATTAATTACAACCCATCATCTTCTTTAGGAAGAATTGACAAATGTTATCAATCATCAGTGAAAATAAAAAATGAATATCCAAAACAGTTCCTAACAAAAATATTTAAAAAAAAATCTTCATTCTCTGAACGAAGATTTCTAATAAACTAAATCTACAATTTGTACTGACATTATCTTCAAAATAAGGGATTTTGTTTGACATGGTGGTTAAAGATATTTTTCTCATTGCGTTTCGGCCAAGTTTGTCTTCAGTTGGAGTCTCTACGGTTTCAGGTGAGAATTGTCAGAAGATAACGGATTCAATTCCTAACCATTCCGACCAGAGGTCTAGTTGGTCAAAAACATGGCTCGATGGATAACAACTATAGAAGGCAGTGATTATAGGGATACGGTTACAAGGATAGTCATTCCTATTCGAGATGATCTGGGCCGAAACACAGTGAGAAAAAAGATCCTTAACCACCAAGATAAGCACAAAAAGTCCGAAAACAAAGTTTCTCATCTCAAAAATAATAAAAACATAAAACATTTTATTATAATAGATATTTGATTACATTCACAATATTAACTCATTGACACACACACACGTAGATATGCCTGTGCATAAGTGTGTAAGTCTACGGATAAAAAGCACAAAAATATCCAAGTAGTACCCTATCAAACAAAATATAATTATTGTGGATTATTATTATTTCATTTAGTTATCTTCCATAGAGTCGACTCTTTGAGTCGATTTTGTAATCATTTTTTTGGTATTCGCCTGGGAGGGTGGTTAGCCCTGCGCAGGTTATTTTGTAGATTAGACTATTTCAATTATGTTTAAGAAAGCAAACTTGCCGTTTTTAAAGGTTTTGACGCCAATATGACATTAAGATTTCTGCAGGGTTAGGTTTGAGTATGAGCAATTTTGCTTTATATTTATTTTTATAAATCTAAGATTGTGAATAGACGATGTTATCTAATGACCTTTGAGAATTACATCTAAAAGGTGTCCATGATAAAATTGTTGTAATTTGCATCAAACATCTTGACCGTTTAAAGATGAATTTTTTTACAGAATGTCTAGCGAAGTGTCATCAGAATGTAATCAACAGAGTTAGGCGAAAAAAAAAATCTTGGCAAGATCTTAGCCTCTTCCATACTTTGAGCAATCAACCCTTTTTTTTGTACTGTCTTCCGTTTCTTCTGCATAATTTACCATCTCTCAGGTGCACGCATGCACACGCCAACATAAAGTAAAGAAAAAAAGTACTTAAAAAAAAAAGAAAACCCATATCTGTCCGTTTTGGTTGGAAAAAGCTTGGATCGCTTCCAACAGAAGATGTTAAATGTTCTGGACGTCCAACATTTGAGAGAAAATATAGTCTAGGATAACTCTAAATTCGAGGTTAGGCGTTGATAAAATAACAAAGAACGAAAAAATAATACATTAGAATTTAACTGATTGAGCATAAAGTTAACATACGACACGAGGTCAAGTAAAGTGTGCTCGATTATTACTTTGGTTTCGATTTTAACTACGAAGCCCATGTTTAGGAACTCCTTTAACATAAAGGTGTATGTAACCCTGCTTTGGTCAGCATCTGATAAATAGACAATGCTTGGTTTAAAAGATCTCTGTACGATATCAGTTTATTATTTGCTTAAGGTTAACACTTATGGTTAACACTTTTCCGACTGTTATTAATTTGAACGAACAAGACTAAATGAGTTTGAATTCGATACGCTAGATTATAAGTTCGAATTTAAATAAAAAAAAGTTGAAGGAAAAAAAGAAGAAAAAGAGAAAATCAAAGAGAAAAAAAAGAAAAAAAGAAATTATGAATAAATAAATGAATGAATAAAAGAAAGGAAGAAAGAAAGAAAGAAAGAAAGAGAATAGGACAACGTTTGTTTTTTTTATTATTTTATCAGCGATAATGTAAATTTCTTTATCCGGTTTACCTAATTTTATTTGTCAAACCTTCAACGAAGAAATATGAATTTTCGGAAAATCAAGTTGTTTTTTATATAAATTTATTTAGTTCAAAATGCATCATTATAGAAATGCAATTATTCGAAAGATAATTTTTTTTTAAATTTTGAGCCGTCTTTGAGAATTTTTTAGACATAAAGTAAAAAACCTAATTTTTAGGCATAAGTAAAACCTAAATTTACTCCCTTTAAGTTGGTTCTTAATAAATTTGAACTTTATGAAAACTTGCGACTTTTCTAATAGGAGTATTCTATCAATAAGCAACTCGTCAATGCTAAATACTAAAACGAAAAAACAGATATAAAAGATCCTGGCTCAAAATCGATTGCTTAAACTTTGATCAGATTTTGAAAATAAGAGAATATAATGTGGGTTAAGACAGAATTTCACAGCTTATTGATTCATTTTCTTTTGCATTGTTTTTATTTTTTATGAAAAAATGTTTTTTATGTCTTTTTTTTTCTCAAACAAGCAAATGTATAACTCCAGACGAATGTATGAAAAGACTCTATGGACAGGATTTATTGAAAAGTAAATGAAAAAAGCTTTTTAATTTCTTCCGAACTTTGTGTTTTGAGTCTCATTTATTTTTGTTGTAAAGGACTCGGATAACACTGTATGCGAAACTACAGGAAATAACTACGTTTCGACCAGATACGTAAATGTATATATAGAACCCGGCATATTTGAAACATCAGAAGCAGTCAGAAAACAACTGAGACAGAGCAGTCCTACATGGTCTTGCTTTAACACTTGAACTTCTCTTCATATGCTCAAGTACTTCGGTTAAAGCACCTCACGTTAAATTAATTCTTTATTTTCACTTACCATTAATAATCTTGCCAGGCGAAGTAGCCTCATATTTGTAGTATTTTAGTATTAATAAACCTTTCTTTCTACGCATTTCACTCGGCGTATTCGTTGTCACCTTATTTATCCTATTTACTTAGGACATAACATTTTCCCTTACCATTAATAATCTTGCCAGGCAAAGTAGACTCATATTTGTATCATAGTATTTCTAGCATTAATAAACCTTTCTTTCTACGCATTTCACTCGGCGTATTCGTTGTCACCTTATTTATCCTATTTACTTAGGAAATAACAATTTTTTCCCTAATTAATTCATTTTAATTAATTAAAACAACGTTGTATTCGGTCCTATATGCAAAACAAATGCAACTAAAAAACTAGACAAGATAAACCAGTGATTCTGACTTAAGTATTTGAACTTTATAATATATATAATATACGAGTTTAAATCTCATTATATTTACTTTCAGTTTCTTTAGATAACATGATCCTTGTCAACTAAGGATAGTAACTCATCTAGAAGAAGAAAACAAAAAATACTATGAAATCCGTGAATTGTAGTGGACTAACCAGATTGGACTACTGCAGGGAGTCTAAACTACAAACCAACTAGAATTGCGATAACAACAACACTTCTGGCTTGAGACCATTTGTAGGAAAAAGAAAAAGAAAAAAAACTTCTATGAAACTCCTTCGGCGTATTTCCAAGCCCCACGTGACACAAATGTTTAAAATAGATACAAATTTCATTAAAAAAAAGTTTTTGGACAGAAACATGCACCTTCTATAAAATGAATGATGAAAAAAAAATTGTGTGAATTTAAAAAAGATGTTTAGTAAATAAATCTTTCATCTCTCTCAATTCAGTAGTTTTATTGTTTAATATAATATTTCACGGCCTTCGCTAAGCAAAACAAATTTATTTTTTATTTCTCCATTGCTGTAAGGAGGGTTCATTCTTTCCGACATGGAATGTGTTTGAAAAGAGAATTTAATTTGATGATTAAACATCATAAATCATTTTCATTCTAGCAATTCCATTTAATCGACGAATGAAACTATCATCGAAAAGATTTTCGTCATATTTATTATCCTTTTTAACGCTAAATTTAAGCAAAAACCCAGGCACACGAATGAGCCATTTTTGTTTAACTTCATATTTCCTTTTATGATAGTATTGGGCAGCGACAGTGAAGCATTGGTAAAAGCTCGGCCTCTGGAATCGTATTACGTGAGTTCAAATCCCAGTCAAAAAACATTACTTTCACTTTAGCAGCCTCCGGCAGATGGGGCTCGTTAACTCGGGAGAGCAGCTCATCTAGTTTAAGGATAACACCGAATGCAAAAGGCCCGGGTAAGAGCACGTAAAAAATGGCCTACTGCCAAACTTAGGTTGGTGCTCACCAATTTAATATAAATTGGTAGTGTTGTGGTTACCGACCGAGTGGTTTGCAATTAATGATGGAACAAACGACAAGGTGATAGGTGGATAGAGAGTTTATAGCAGAGTAAGTTAGTAATCCCAAAAGTAGTTTTTGCTAGAGTAATCGACCGACATCCGGTTAGCCAGTCGCTGCCTTCTCCGTCCTAGCGACGTGGGTGACTGTTTATATGCCCATTAGGCGAGTCCATGTTTCGGTAAACGAAAAGGGGAGATAGCCCCCACAACAGTTGTTGGGTTGGAATAATGATAATAAGGAATATAAATATCAACCTTTAAAAGAAAGAATTTTAGTTTTGGTAGCTACATAACATATTTTTTGTACTTTTTTTTTACTTTAATCATTCCACTCTGCAACATTGTACGGTCAAATCGCGTTGGAAACACCAGTATCCGTCAGATCATCGAAGTTTAGCAACGTTTGGTTTGGTTTGCTTTGGTTTAACGACCTATCAATCAACCTTTTCTGGTCTCATAGGTTTTAAAGAAAATTTTGTCTGGTTATTTATTTAATATTATTTCTGATGTTATTTTGGGTTATTTGGTTTTTTAATATTATTGTTTTGTTTTGTTATGTTTTTGTGAAAATGGATTTCTGTAGTGATAAATTCAGTTATATGGTATTCAGGATGGTTTTTATTTTGGTAGTTTGGTGTTTGTGTGTGTGTGTGTGTGTGTGTGTGTGCATGTGCGTGTATGTGTGTGTATGTAAATGGGATTGAGTCAAATACAAATTATTAATTGCAATGTTTTTAAATTTTCACTCCCAACTCAATAAACATATCTTCAATTTCCATGAAATTTGAAACTTTCATGTAAGACGGCATCGAGAAGATACACGTTAAATAGCAATTTCTCGGGTGGAATTTGATACATTCTTATATATATATATATATATATATATATATATATATATAT
>JAUZSX010347645.1:0-10257 GCA_034780655.1 Idiosepius hallami
TTGTTTTGATTATCGAAAATTATAAAAAAAGCCAGATTCATTTCTACGCTTTTGAGAGTTAATTTTTTTTTACAAAAACCCTCTATTTATTGAAAATTAAATCGTTTTCCAATAATGCCCCTTGCGAAAATATTCTCTGAGGTAAGGGACGCTAAAATAAGATTCTACCCCATTTTTTAAAAAACTTGTTTTAGTTTTAAGTTTTGTTATGTGAGATTTTCTTTTGGAAACAAGTAAAACATGCTTGGTCCCCCATGAGTAAACAGTGAATAATGGTCAATGGAGCCTAAAAGAAAGAAAAAAAAAAATTTTGGACAGAAACTCTAAATAGCCTCCAAAATCCATGGAGACCGCGAACCAGAATTTTGTCACATTCAGAAATAATGAATTTACATTTGGGACAATTCCCTCAATATTTTGGAGAAGTTTAAGAAAAATCACGGATCAAAAGTTATGGGACAAAGTGTCATTTTTGGTTACCCATTTTAGGTCCATGGGAACGCAACTAGAATTTTCGTAATAAACTTTTTTTTTGCTATGCACAATTAGATATAAAATTACAACTTTTGCTAAAATTTCAGCAGAAAAAGTTATGGACAGCTGGAAATCTTCCGGACGTACGGACAGACACACGAAAAACAATGGGTACGTACGGTCGGTACGTCCACTAGTTTGAGAGAAGAAAAAAAGATTTATTGATCAAAAGTTTAGATTTTTGTATGTAGTCTTTTTATTTTGTAAATAGAAAGAAAAATAGAAGTTAAAGCAAGATAATTAAATCTTTTTTCTCTCCCCTTCCTTCCGTCTATCCTTCACGGCGGTGGTGACTATAATTCATTGGTTTTATTGTTATTGTTGTTCTGATTAACTCACCTGTTTCTGTGTAAAGAGGAGGAGGGCGTTAAAAGGTAAGACACATGTACATCATGCCATGCAGAGTTGATAAATGCTGAAACTCCAAGGAGAGCGACGACACGACGTTTCTTCAATAATTATTTATTTCCAAAAATTGTAGATTTTTAATATAAAATGAGTTTATCATTTCTCTTTTGCAATGTGTACTATTCAAAAAGAAACTAGGAAAATAGGAACACTAACAACTCTCATGATTGTATATCACTTTCTAAGCATCGCAAGCAAAATATTCAAACGAGATTTCATTATTGCTACGCAAATATTTTCATAACGCTTTTTCTTCCTTACTTTTTACAAGAAAAATTAAATATGAACTTGGAACTTTATTTAATTAACCCTAAATGGCCAATATATCGTCCTTACTAACCTAAGGCATATAAAGACACTATCAGACCCTAATATAGTTCTTTATTAGAGAATGGCTCTGAGTGACTACTTGGTATGCTAAGTCAGGGTCCAAAGGTAGAGGTTGAAGTATTCTTGTGTGTGTCTTTTGTCTTAAGTCGCCAGGGCCGATATATCGGTTCTTTAGGGTTTAAAGAGTTCAATGAGTTACACTAAGGTCCAAGGGAAATAACTCGTGTGTGAATTTTTATACCTTTGTTGCTTAGCATAAGTTAACTACCTTTGATGCAAAGGAATAAAATAAATCAATTTAGTCTCAGGGTCACCAGAAAACTGTCGACGCTCCCCCCCCCCAAAAAAAAAAAAAAAATTATGCTGAATTGAAAAACAAGAAATTAATTTTTTCAACGTTTTTGTTGTATTTTCTTTCAGCTTCAGAAGACTTTTTCCACTTAGGCATTAGAAAAGTTTACGTTTCAAACAATTTAAGTTTTTAATCAAAAATCATTTTTAATTGTAGATTTACTAAAAGGTTGAAAATAACTAAGTTTAAAAGTTGAGAGCAATTATTATTATTACTACTAAATAAAAAGTAATTCTGTAAAACTAAGGAAAACAAATCCAAATTTAGTGCTGTATTTAAGTACAGTTAAAAAAAAAAAAAAAAGCAGCCTGATTATTCAAATTTATCCTTAAAAGGATTAATCTAACAGCGTGAGTATTTAGTATCCACACCAACCACGCTTCTTGTTTTGGAAGATCAATATTTTTATTGGAAGATATTTAATATTAAATACAAACTTGCCATTTATGATATTTGGTGAGCACCCCCAAGTTTGGCACAAGGCCATTTTTACGTGCTTTATATATTCGGTGTTACTCTTTACCTAGATGAACTGCTCTCCCGAGCCCTATCTACCCTAAAGCGAAAGTAATGGTTTTGACTGGGATTTGAACTCGCGTAACACGATCTCACAGCCCGAGCTTCTACCAATTCTCCACCGTCGCTGCCCTTTTTTAACAAAAATATAACTCCCTTGAACTTTCATTAACTCCCAGAACACTGTTTCATTCATTTATTCATTCATTAACCTTGACACCCAGTGGTGTGTTGGACAGCAAATTTCTATTTGCTGTTTCCGTAGCATACTTGTTTTATGAGAAAGTATCCCTAGCCCCATGCTCAACCCCTAAACTGGAGGAATTTTTGGGGCTTTTGAAATCAGTCTTGTCCACCTAGTTGAGCTACTCTCCCAAGTTAATGAGCCTCATCTGTCCGAGGCAGCTACAGGTAGATGCAGTTGGCTTAACTGGGATTTGAACTTGTGCAATACGATTCCATAGTCCAAGCTTTTACCAATGCTCCACCGTGTTTAGGGGACCCTAATCTACACTCTGCTGTACCTGCTAAAGTTACATTCTCTTTGGGTGCAAGGGTGATGCCATTTTTTCCCTGACTATCATCCTTTTGTCATCTCTTTCTCTTTCTCTCTTTAATTAGTTTAGTTATGAGTTACTTTTTCCGCTGCTTATGTCCCCCCTCATTACTGTCTGTCACCCTCGCTCTCTCTGCCTTTCTGGATATTTTGTATTCTTGGTTCTTTGGAATCTGTGCGACGAGGCTTGAGAACTAGTAGATCTTTTTTTTCAGACTATCATCCTCATCTTTATCTCTGTTACCTTCACAACATTTCAACTGATGAATCTTTTGGCTTTTTTTCAGGTGGTCAAACTCTGGAATCTTCTTGTCATAATCAAAAGCCTTCAGAAAATTTTGAAATTGACCCTGTATTCAAACAAAGTAGTCTGCTCAATGTTAACATATGCCTGGATAATGTGTTAATGTCCTGGGGAATTTGACAGCCCCCTGCCATTGACATAATGGACTTGTCTTGGCTCTATGTAAGCCAGACATTTTCTGCGTTTGAGCAGAAATTAGTGTTCTGGGGTAGTTTACACCCCTATACCATTGACATAATGGACTTGTCTTGGCTCTATGTAAGCCAGACATTTTCTGCCTTTGAGCAGAGATTAGTGTTCTGGGGTAGTTTACACCCCTATACCATTGACATAATGGACTCGTCTTGGCTCTATGTAAGCCAGACATTTTCTGCCTTTGAGCAGGGATTAATTATCTAGTTTCATTGCTTGTATATATTACCCGACTCTCTATACTCATATTATGACCCCTTAATAGGGGGCTACAACAGTTAAACCAGAGCTAGCATAGCAGTCCACTCTTTGAAGTAACATCAACAGCAGTGAGGGAATGTCTCTCTCTCTCTCTCTTTCTATCTTGCCCACTCTTCTACCAATATTACCATCTGTCAACACAAAGAGAAAGGGAAGCAACCTCAGAGCTGAACAAGAGAAAATAAAACGTTGCAGTTTTAAAGTTAAACAGAAAGTGTTGTTGATTTATTTTCCAGAGTCTTGTATCTAAAGGTATATGTATAGAATAGTGAATAGAGGGTTAAGTTTGAAATTCTGTGAAGAGTGCCAATTAGGACAAGAAGGTTCTGAAGTTCGATTACCTTGAAGAAGGGTGAAGGGTTCATCGTCCAAAATGTGAAGGTAACAATAATAAGGATGAGGACAACAGTCCGAAAAATAGATTTCCAAATTTGTATCCTTGTCGAAGAATCCAGAACATACAGCTGATGGCTTCGTCATAACAAAACCGGCTTAGCGTTCATTACAATCGAAGGTAATCAAAAAGTATTTTTTTTTAACATCTTATACTTTTACGAATGCCCAAAACTGATGGATCCCCCCCCTATGCCCTGAAAAGAATTCCAAAGAAAAAAAAAAATAGTCCTCACTCATTTATCAAAGGGATGATATTGATACACTTTTACATTGTAGGGAGACATGTTTATATGGATGGGGGCAATCAATATTTGTTGTGAAGCTTTATTTACTTATTGAGCAATTTTCTTATTTATCACGGTTCTCTTCAGTCACTGTAATTTGAGGAGTTTCAGAGCCCATATCTATATCTATATCTATCTATCTATCTATCTATCTATCTATCTATCTATCTATATATATATATGATAGAAAAATTAATTAGAAAAAAGCAAAAAACAAGCATACATATCAGTTTTGTTGCGTTATGTATTTTTCCATTTTTCAGGGCACATTTATTATTATCATTACTATATTTTTTCGGTTAGATGTTTTTAGGAACAAGTTCTTTTTTTAATGTTATGATGAGAAAAATTCAAAGATATAAATAAATGTGTTTTTAAACGAACATAAGAGCTATTATGTCATCAAGTTACATAGGAAAATTTTAATTTAAGTTAAAATCTAAATGTTAAAGAAAATAGGAAAATATAGATTTCTAAATAAAGATAATAATATGAAAGAAAATAAGAGTAAAGAAAAAGCATACAAATATATATGTACCCAATAAATGAATATATGCACACAGACACACACACAGACACACATACATACATTTATATATATACTGTACATAAGTGCATATAATTTACATATACATATGGATACATACAACATGGACACAATGTATGCGTATATTATATATATAATGATAAAATAAGAAAAATTTTTTAAGCATATGTTATCATTAATCATCAAACTATTAAACAAAGACCAGGCTTTTATAACTTATCTCCTTTCATAGCCAAATTAATATTAAAGAATTATAGGATCCTTTATTTTAACTAAATTTTTTTTCATTTTATATATATATATATATATATATGTAAATATAATAAGAGTCTTGGATTAAGTTATGCCAAAAGATGATATAGTTTAAACTCGGGATATTTATATTCCTATTATTGGGCCTCTATCTACTAAATGGGATTGCAAAGGTTTAGAGTGTTATACAATCATTTTTGTTTAAAAAAATTATAAAATAGTCAATAGACAAGTACATAGAAGAATAGATATATGATTTGTGTTCTTGAATTTATGGACAACCACTCAGAATGGATTTTGGAATATCCTGGATTGAGGATGGCTTTGAATGGATTGGCCAATGCTTTGGGTGTATTGAGCAGGGCCCTAAACAGATTAATGTAGGCCCTCTGCATCAATCAAGCAGAATTTTAAAAGGCTGCAGTTAGGCCCAGGATGGATCAAACCTTATTTTGAATAGATCAAGAATAAAACTGGATAGATCAGGAAAGCTTTGGATGGATCAAACACTGTTTTAAGATGAAGACTGATAGATCAATAAATATTTTAAATGGAACTAGCAATGTTTGGATCAAGCAATGTTTTGAATAGTTCATGCAGGGCCCTTGATTTGTCAAGTAATGTTTTAGATGGATCAAGCAATTATATGAATGGATCAAACAGGGTCCTGGTTCAATTTAGATATTTTAAATGGACCAAGCAATGTTTTGGATATATTGAGCACAACCCTGGATGGATCAAGCAATTATATGAATGGATCAAACAGGGTCCTGGTTCAATTTAAATATTTTAAATGGACCAAGCAATGTTTTGGATATATTGAGCACAACCCTGGATGGATCAAGCAATGATCTAAATGGATTGAGAACCCTGAAGAGATCCTAGATTGATTGAGGAATGTTGCCCTTTTTTTTAATAGCTGATTTTCCTTCTTTTTTTTTTTTTTTTTTTTGTTCTTTCATAAACTAATTTTGAGATTCTCTTGTGACCTCAATCAATCATATTTTTATCCAATGTTTGCAAAAAGTCTTTTTCTGGTTATGCTGACTTAATTGGATACCTTTTGTAGGAGTGACATCTTATGGAGTGGTGAAGAAGTCAACTGCCAATTTAACACAGGCTATCATCTAAAGTAGGACAGGCTTTGGTTGGGATTCCTTTGTTTTGTAAGAACTTCAGGCATTGACATAATATCATCATGGATGCCACCAATCCTATTTGCACCTGGGGTAGAGGGGAAGGATATTGTCAGGATGAACTGTTTTGCAAAGGGCAGGAGTGGAGAGCCTAATTCTTTTAATAATTTTAGGCACACCCAACCTACCTGTCTAACTTGTAAACTAAAGTTCAATATACAATAAGATTATTCTCTTATTTTTCTAATCAACCAATCCTTAAAATCATTTTGAGATATTTATTTTTTTTAAACAAATGTCTGTTATTTTTAATAAATATCATTATTCATTGGAATTGCAAGTTTTCTTACATTTTAATACTCACACTAATGGAATCAAGTCTTTTTATACAAATATTTGGCATTTTTTAATAAATATCATTATTCATTGGAATTGCAAGTTTTCTTATCTTTTAATACATACAACAATGGAATCAAGTCTTTTCATACAAAATATTTGGCTATTTTTAAAAATGAATATTATTCATTGGAATTGCAAAAAAGATTTTTTAAGCAACAATCTCTACTCTTTTGTTGTAAAAATGATTTATACGGTAAACTCAAGTTGGAGACACCGGTTTCCGTCAGATCACTAAAATCAAGCAACATCGAGCCTGGTCAGTAGTTAGATGGGTGACCATACCAGTGTTTACTGTTCAACTTTTTGTTTTCGTTGTCTCGATCTCACTACGTACGGTGCTTGTCAACCGGAATTTGAAACTGGGTGTAGAACCCAATCAAACATGAAGATTTGACTTTTACATGTATATAGATTAACACTGGAAATTAATTCCCATTTGCATTAATAACTTTCTTTCTTTTTCTTCATGAATTCATATTTAGGGCATGTCGGCATTACATCAGGCAGCTAAAAATGCACAATTCAATTGCATGAAATTCCTAATTGAAGAATATAAATTCAAAGTTGATCTACAATCGCCAACTAATGGCAGTACACCATTACTACTCACAACAAACAGAGAATCTGAAAAATATTCATTGGAATGTGTGCAGTATTTGCTCGACAAGGGAGCTAACCCTTGCCTGTAAGTTATTCAAATCTGTTAGTTTACATAGCTTCGACGGTGGAGCATTGGTAAAAGCTCAGGCTCTGAAATCGTAGTATGCGAGTTCAAATCCCAGTCAAAACCATTGTATTCACCTTTAGCTTCCTTGGGCAGATGGGGCTCGTTAACTCGGGGGAGCAACTCATCTAGGTGTAGGGTAAGACCGAATGTAAAAAGCCCGGGTAAGAGTACGTAAAAATGACCTTGTGCTAAACTTGATTTGGTGCTCACCAAGTAAATATAATATGTTTATTGTTGTTAAAATAATATGCATAAGATTTCTAGATTTGTTATGAGTAGGGCTGTGACGAGAATATTCTTTTTAAAATATGCTTTGTATTCTTTTAATATGCTAGAAATATTCTTCAAGCATATGCTTAAGAATATGCTTTTTTATAGGGAATATTCTTTTTAAAAAGAATATGCTTTTAATTCTCGGGAATATTCTTTTCTTTTTGTTAAAAGCATATTCTTTTTTTAAAAAAGTATGATTTTTATTAAAAGAATATTCTTTTCTTTTTTAAAGAATTATCTTTTCGTTAAAAGCATATTCTTTTTTTAAAAGAGTATGATTTTTATTAAAAGAATATTCTTTTCTTTTTTAAAGAATACGCTTTTTGTTAAAAGCATATTCTTTTTTTAAAAGAGTATGATTTTTATTAAAAGAATATTCTTTTTCTTTTTTGAAGGATATGATTTTTGTTAAAAGCATATTCTTTTTTGAATCTATCTATATCTGGATCTATATAACTCTTTGGGATGATCCACAGCATAAGAGTTTATATATAAATCTTGGGGTCATCAGGAGAGAACATGCACTGTTTCAGGGCTTTCCTCACTGATGTGAGGTCCCATTATTTTTTGAACTACAAAAACTGAACTTTTAACAACAAAAAATGATTTGAAAATCAAATATCAATCTATCAAATAACTAAATTAATTTCTTCAAACTAAATTTGAATTCTAGAAATTTGTAGAATTTTGATTTGTAAGTCGAGACCAAACATAGTTATTAAAACTGTTTATTGCTTTTTTTTTTAGATCTAATAATGAGGGTACTACAGCACTTCACCAGGCAGCCAACCATGGTCATTTAGTGACATTAGTTCTGCTTATTGACTCAGGAGCTGATGTGAACTGTAGAGACCAATATGGTAATCTACCTTTGGACTTAGCCCAACTCGGAGGACATGAAAAATGTGGCAGGTAAGGTTGAAAAGTTAACATCACAAAAGAAAGATCAAATTCCATGATCTTCATAAAAGCCAGGATTTTATTTCTTTTTTTTCCGAAATAGTTACAAAAACAAAAACTAATGGTTGCACATTTTGGTGCTTCTGTAGCTTCTATTAAGTATGAGTAGGTTAGTTTTGTATTATATTTATTTGTAAAAAAATACAAATTTGGCACAAGGCCAATTTCGGGGCTAGTCGGGCTGGTCGTATGCCTAGTCGGGCTGGTCATATGCCTAGTGCTTAACCGTAACTAGATTCTTCTGTGACCAATTCATTTCTCATAATTAACGAATGCATTTATCCATTACCACAACATACAACAACTACTAAATACCACGTTTACTCGATGGGTTAATCCAGCTTAAAATATCCCCAGCGAGGACAAAATAATCCAAAAAAAAAAATAAAATAAAATGTTAAACAAAATAAAATTATGGTACAATTAGTAAGACCCACTTTCCCTCTCTAGTGGGGTAGGTAGCTTACTGTTTTCTGGGAATTACACAAGCAAGGTTTACAACCTAGATGGGGCATGATAGAACTAGCTTAACAGAAATAATATTAGAAAAAGTAGAGGGGAACTCCATTTTGGAGTAAAACTATGTTTTTGACAACCAAGACTGGTTCTGACAACTCAATTTTTGGGTTTTGTATGTTCAATTCGAATTCTATTTAGTTCAATTTCTTTTCTTTTCTTAAGTATTTTTTATTTTTCCTTTTTTGGTTGGTTTTCGTATTTATTTTTTTGTGGGTGTGTTCCACTCTGTAAATGGTTTTTTTGGTTAATCAGTAGTCAAAAGAGTGATGTGAAATTGGGGGGGGAGGATTTTGATAAAAAATATTATGTTATTTCGGAATCTTTGGGATGAGGCTTGAAGATTTGTGTTATTATTATTCGGACTATATTATTATAATATTATAAAATATTATGTTTTACAGAATCATTGAAATAAGGCATAATTTGTATTTATTATGCAAACTATGGCCTTCATCTTTGTATTTGTTAAATTTACTAGATTTCAATTTATTTTTTGGTCTTCTTGAATTTTGATTTTGACAATGAACAAAAAACCTAAATACAGCCAAAGGATAAACCAACTGAAACATAGTAGATTTAATAAATACAAAAGATAAAGACCATATTATAAATTCCAGCCAAAAAGTCAAAAATTAAATTGTACGATTGAAATAAGAATTAAATTAAAAGAAAAAGAAAATGTCTGAATTAAAAAATGAAATTTAAAAATGGCAATATTCAAAATATTTTAAATTTTAAACTTGATCTAAATTCTCTAATTCAGGGGTGTCCAAACTGCGGCCCGGGGGCCAGATCCGGCCCATAGGGTCCCTCAATCCGGCCCGCAGAGACACTTAAGAAATAAACAAAATTAACTTTAAAGCCAGACTTTTCCACAATTTTGTCATCAAAAAGCCAGTTTCACATCTCACATTGAGGAAATTGAACAGACTAGACTAATTGGGATTTTGTTATGATATTACTATTGGTGGAAATTTAACCTTCAAAATTTTAAATAAATATTTTCTTAACTAATAATGCTTGTGTTTATGTACTTCGTTTAATTAAAATATTCACTCTTTGACCAGCGGATGGTTCGTTGGCCCTCAACATGTTGGGTGAAAGTTCAAATGGCCCTCGGGCTGTGAAGTTTAGAGAACCCTGCTCTAATGTCTTGTTAAATATTATATTTTCTAAAAATATTTGAATTAATTTTTTATCTGTTATGTCCTAAGTAAATAGGATAAATAAGATTACAAAGAATACGCCGAGTGGAATGCGTAGAAAGAAAGGTTTATTAATACTAGAAATACTATAATACAAATATGAGGC
>JAUZSX010347656.1:0-10257 GCA_034780655.1 Idiosepius hallami
TATATTATATTTACTTGGTGAGCACCAATCCAAGTTTGGCACAAGGCCATTTTTACGTGCTCTTACCTGGGCTTTTTGCATTCAGTGTTACCCTACACATAGATGAGCTGCTCTCCCGATTTAACGAGCCCCATCTGTCCGAGGCAGCTACATGTGAATTCAATGGTTTTGACTGGGATTAGCTTGCATACTATGATTTCAGAGCTCGAGCTTTTACCAATGCTCCAATTTCGCTGCCCAAATTCTACCAATATGTTTTACTTTCTTTACACTCATTCTACCAATATCTTTTACTTTTATCTTAATTATTCTGCCAATATCTTTTACTTTCTTTTTTACTGTTGTATACCTTTCTTATTTTCTTTTTACTTATTGTGCCCATATCCTTCTTTTTTTTTCTTATTCTACACAAATCTGTTGTTTTTTCTTTCAATTGTTCTACTTGTTCTTCTAATAAAAAATTTTGTGCAGCTTCAATAACACAAGTGCCACATCTCAGATGCTTTGCGTTGATATCCTTTTCTTTTAAGCTAAACTATTAAAAATTAATTAAGAATTACTAATTATTATTTTTGCAAAATTAATTATAGCAGTATAATAGTGATTTAACTAAAAAATACTAGTTGTATAATTCTCTATTTAAAACATAAACCTTTAGGAAAATTCCTAATTGGAAAAAGACTCAGTGATATAGCAAATATGTTAAAGATTTTCAAAGCATTATATTTATCTATTTTGGGGAATCTATTAAGATTTTCAAGTGGTGATCAAAATAAAACAATGACATTATTTTCTTCCAACCTAACACTTCATCTATGAAACATTATATCTACTTGGAGAGCACCAACCCAAGTTTGGCACAAGGCCATCTTTAGCTAAAGGTGAATGTAATGGTTTTGACTAGGATTTGAACTCGTGTAATACGATTCCAGAGCCCAAGTTTTTATCAATGCTCCACCGCTGCCCAGCTTCATCTATGAAATATATCCGCATGAAAATCAATGATCTAATGCATTTGAAAGCCCGGACACCTCTGAGTTAACATCTGTTAGTTGAGGAAAACAAAGCTAAAAAAAAGCACTTAAATCAGTCAAGTCAGTAGCACACACTTCTCACACAGACAATCAATACAAAACCTATTTATTTATTAATCATTTGCTTTTTCAAATTAAGGCATAGAAATTGATGCACTTATTTTCACTAAGGAAGCACATTCATGAACAAATTAAGTGAAGAACTACTTTCACAAATAACAGTATTATTATTTTCTATAGAAATATATACTACTAAGCTAAGGTTTCTTTCCTTTATAATATTTTGACCTCATCAGTTATTGAATTCTAAATCTATTCAATGAAAAAAAATTTAGTTTTTGTAAAATAACTGTTCAAATAAATAGAAGGAAACTACTGCAAAAGTAATTCAAACTTACCAAAAAGGTAGCTTTTAAAATTTCACTTATCCTATCAGCACAATGCTTCTATGACAGTCTTTGGGAATCCAACACGTAAAAGGTCAAATAATCTACTATAATAGTCTAGGGGTAATCAGGAGAATAAATAAATAAATAAATAAAAATATTATTTTTAAAAAAAAAGAAATTAGAATTATTAAATCAAGTGTGACCAATTTAAATCTCAGTGAGGACTTCCTGGGTGTTGATGATAATCAAAGGAATCAAGTGAGCACATGACAAAAAGCTAAATTTTAATTGTTGCAACATTTTTGGTCTTAATAAGTTACGGTACAACTGCAAAGAAACAAATTGTTCCTATAGACAAAGACAACAAACTGAAAAAAAAGTGATATAAACTTTAATATATAAGCCACTTGACTAAACTAAAAAATCCAGTTAATTTATTTCTTTATTTTCTTGCTGAACGGACGTAAGTCACTCATTAAGTGGATTTTCAGTTCGGATAATTATTGATTTTATTATAACATATATATCAAGTCAAGTTGGAGATACCTGTTTCCATCAGATCGACAAAGTTAAGCAACATCGAGCCTGTTCAGTAGTTAGATAGATTACCACTTAAGAATACCAGGAACCGTATCTTCTACCAGAGTGAAAAATACTCAGTTTAGTATCTGAGAACGTGTTTAAAATCACTGGGTAGATGCGCTCTTAATCTTTGGTTAGATAGGCATTTAGTGATGATGTCACGTTAAAAACACTCAATACCCCTAGCATAATATCAAATATTCAGCTCTGGTCTTCCAGGCTGGAGATTAGCATATGGCCCAACAACCAAATTCTGTGAAAAGGCTAAGTTACAGAAATCCTAATGACAGCATTTGAAGAACGAGTCTGTTGCATGAGCATATGTGCGGCCCTATATTCCCTAGGGAATCAAGGAGCTTAAACAATTATAATAACAACTATTTGCCTGGAACTTCTATTGCTGTTAGTACTTTCCAATGGACTATATTCCTACGTAAGGTTAATATTCACAATTGGATTTTTTTTTCTTTTTATTATGAAAAGGTCTTATTACAGAAAGATCTGTTTGGTAATTTATACTATTAATTAAAAGAATTAAGATAATTTTAATATAGAGTGGAAACTAAAATATTATATGGATTATGAAAGTGTTATGGTGGCCCTTTGTACTCGACACAAGTCGAGTTGGTGTTAGTAAGAAAATAAGGAAATACGTAAACACAGGAACAGGTAACATGTATTCCCAATAATACAGAAAGAAATGGAGAGCACAACCTGTGCTCCATCCGAGGCGATCTACCACGTGTAACAATCTCTGACTGCCTGGCTCGCACTCACAGTCCACATATCCGGAAGTGATGTCATCAACGGAAGTGACATCATGGACGGAAGTGATGAAATGGAGTCGTCCACTACTTCATACGGGGGCGTCTCCAACAGATAGGGCCACCATTTGTTGTTATTCAATTGGTTTTAAGAAAAAAGATTTAAATGAAATTTAAGTACCTCTCGTCCCCATTTGAGTAAATCAAGAGAATGCCAGACCAGGCCAGTAATTTTTGGTGCACTGCAGAACCTGTCAGAGTGTTTATTTTTTGTAATTCCTCAAATTAGGACTACTTTGGTGCAAGACAAATATGGTCCTACACTTCATGAATATACAAATAAGGTGATAGGGTTTTAGATTTTCTAGTAGAAACTAAATAAAATCTTCCTGGGATACAGTAACAAGTGTTTGCTAAACATAATGTTGTCCATTATTCACCAGTTTAGAAAATATCTTTTAGAATATACAGTTGCATTGAAACATGAATATGACACATACAAACACAGGTGAGTGAATGTACATAACCTTTTTTAAAAAAAACTAATCATTTATAAGTGGCTTTATTCTATGTTTAAGTAAAATATTAAAATTTATGTTTGAGTAAAATATTAAATTTTTATTGCATTTTTATGCCAATTAATCCACTAAGTTTTGCTGGTATCCATGGTGAATATTTTAGTTGAAATTCTATAAAGATATGCTTTTTGCAATATCTTGGTTAAAATAGATACAGTTATCATCAGATGTATAAATCTTTTTGCTGTAAACAGATTAGAAATTTAGAGAATTGAAATAAACTTATCTTTGAATATTTTTGAATTATTGTTTTGAATACATAAAAAGAAATTGAGTTAAGATGATATATAAATTGTCTTAAATGCAACACAACAGATTGATGTAATGTTCTTTATATAAAAAAAAAAATTCATAGGGATAATTGTGTATCAATGTTCGAGTTAAAACTGCAGGGAGGAGGGTTAATATTTTAAATGAATTCTGATTTGTTTTCCATTAGTTTTACATTTAAACATGATTTTGAATACAAGCTTTATTTCACTGATGTTGAAAAAATATATGTAATTTCTTAGTTTAAACTTTAAAGTCTTAAGTAGTACTCCTGCTCCTCAGTCCCTGTTCTATCTGTAATGCCCCATAATTATTGAATGAGCACACCAAACCAAGTGAGGCACAAGGCCAGTTTTTGATTTTTCATAACTGTGTGGCAAATTGTCAGTTTAAAGCTTTAAATATTACCAAGCTATGCCAGTCTGTATGTTTCAACATTCACCTTTTAGACCACCTGAAGCATCAAAAACCCAAGGCCTGCCAACTGCCTATTTAAATGCAGAAGGTGTTTTATTGGTTGCACGAATGGGTCTCTATGAAAAAGAGCAAGAAAACTTTCAATGGCCAACAACAGAAATTGAATGAAATGCCAGGACTTTTTCTTTCCTTACTCCATATGGCTGCAGGTGTTGTAGTACTGCATAAAATCATTAACCTGTTTATGCTTAGGCCAGAATGTAACCATTACACTCCAAGCTCTCATACTAAATAAACGTATATTTACTCGCTCCTCTGTTTGTTCGGCCTTATTATTATTACTACTAACCCATAAATAACTCTTCCACTTCAGTAGGCTATCATAAATCTGAAAAACACATTATTTCATATATTTTTTTCTATCACTAAATAACACAGTATCTGAAATCACTTGAGGTAAAAAGTATTTAAAAGAAAATCATTTTCATCTTTCATAAACAGTTCATTAAAACTGATTTGAAGAGATAAAGTTTGTCAACACTTTGGGGTGGGTTGAATAATTAGAATTTCTTTTTCTTTTTTCTAATAACTATTATTTTAGTTAACATTTTTACCCCTTTAAACCCTAATAAAACGATATATCGGCTCTGGTGACTTAAGGCAAAAGAAGACGCACAACGAACTATCAACCTAAACCTTTTGACTTGCCAATATTACCAAGAAGTCAAACATATTAGGGTCGAAATGTCAGAGTGTCTTTTTTGCCTAAGGTTAACAAGGCCGATATATCGGCCCTTTACGGTTGAAAGGGTTAAATGAATCTGAGATTTTGCATTCAATATTTCTAATTTGTTTAAATGCAAAAAACCAACAACTACACCACACCCCATCATCCATCCACACTCACACTTACTGTTACGAAACTTAAATGTCTTATTATTTAAAAACAAATTACAAGTTTTTTAAATATCCTTTAAAAATTGTTGTTGCTACCTGCCCACCCCACCAGGAAGGCTAACGCGCCACGACGCACAAGCTAAAAGAAAGTATCCTTAAAAAAAAATAAATGTGCTTCTTTAAGATACGACAAAACAAGTTGTTGTGGAGCTATCATCAAGTAAATTAACCTTTTAAAGCCTAAAGAACCGATATATCGGCCCTGGCAACTTAAGACAAAAGAAGACAAACACACGACGATATTTTAACCCCAAACTTTGGACCCTAAGCAATATTACCAAAAGTGGTCATTCAGAGCCATTGTTCTATTAAATAACCATAGGGTCGAAATGGCAATGTGTGTTTTTTGCCTTTGGTTACTAAAACCGTTATATCGGCTCTAGGGTCGAAAGGGTTAACTTGTCAAACAAAATGTCCTTTTGCTTTTTCGTACGGCGTAGTAGAAAAAAAACAATCATTTTTGCTCTTAATATTTTTAACGAATATTTTTTGTTTTACTATTAATAATTAGAAGTGACATTATTGACATTTCAGTGAACAATAAAACATGTGATTTGTTTTCTCTCCGTAAATAATTAAAAAAACCATTCCTTTGTTGAGATTTATTGAGTAGTTTTTATTGTTATCATTATAATTAATTGCTATTGTATTCCTCTTTTTGTTTGTTTGTGTTTTGTTTTTTTAGAATAATGATTTTTTTGGTTTTAAAACGGTCCGAAAACATAATTTTCTCCCATATTAAATTTCTACAGGCGAAGAAAACAGAAACAAAAATCAATAAATTAATAATTTGTGATTTTTGTAACAAGAAGAGAACGAATTAACTGAACGAAAAAAATGTAGTTTTTCTTTTTTTTTTTTTGGGGAAAATTTATAATTACAGAAAATAACGAGCGATTTAGAAATGGTAAAACATTTATAGGTAAATGGTACAACTTGTCTGACTTTTTAGTTAAAGTGTATTAGTGTAAGAGGCTGCGGCAGACGATAATAATAAACCATTTCTTTTTTTCTCTTTTAAATTCCTAAATAAGTTTCAGATATAAAAACAAACAATTAAAATAGAAAGTAAAATTTTGAATGTTTTCATTCAAAATTTTAGTTTCATTAATAATTCCCGATATTGATATTTCCAGAAAAATTGATTCAAATACAAATAAAATAAAATCACTTAAAAAAGAAACGACAATAAGCTAAGAATTAAGACAACTGTAAATAACTAAAGGGGAATAATTCATTTTATGGCTTTATGTTGCATTTAAAAATTGAATATTTTATTTTTCGAACGAACAAATAAAATAAAAAAAATAAATGTATGTAAAATATATACATTTATTGTTCAAATTCAATCCTGAATATTTTGTGGATAAAAAAGCATTTTTAACTATTTACCATAAACTATTTATATCACATGTATTCTTTCTTACAATTTCTTAAGCCCTTACTTATCAATAAATTTACCTTATTTATTAATTTATTTGTAAAAAATGCCGCGAACAACCACTAATGAATTTTGTAAAATTGAATTAAGGATAGAACACTGCCACTCACCAGAGCAAGCACCAGTCACCATAACCAGCAGTAAGGTCAGCACCACAGTCACACACCATCCAGTCAGTCCAATCCACTACACAAGAAAAGCAAAAGCATCCATGCCACAAGAAAAAGCACCCTACAACGAGAGCCTCCAGCCAAAAAAGTACTCACACTCGGCACCAAGATTAAATGTTTTTGCAAAAGAAATGTGTTTCATGAAAAAGAAAGAGATGGTAAAATTTATGAAAAAATTAAATTTCATCTTTAATGCTTTAATTGCAAATAGTGGTGGTTGTTGGTACTTCTGACTGGGGTCGTGGTTTTTGATACAAGCAAACGAAGTATTTTCTAGCCACAAACAAACCTTAAAAATAAAGATAGTTTCAGTTTATTTGTTTTGTCAACGAAAACAATTTATTCAACTTTGCATCGATATTTTTTTTATTATTAACATTGGTTCAATTGATTTATTTTTAATGAACCATTATTTACCATTGTCTTTTGTTTGTGGTGAGTCCAAATTTTTGTGATCAGGTTTTCGAGTTGAAGTTAAAACAACTACTACTTACTTGCACAAAGAAGCAAGAATTTCAGCTATTTGAAATCCTTTTTTATATTTTCTTCTTATTGTTAAGGTGCTTATTCATACTTACCTTAGTACAAAAATGTGTCTTTTGTAATAGAGAAGAACAAAGAATGGTAGTGGGTAGTGGGATATCATGAATAAACGGAATGAATGAATAGGTAGAAGAAAAAGTAAATTGAATTGCGTGCAATCAATAATCAACCCATTCATTCATTGTGCATGCATTTTCGTTTTTCTATTCAAATAGCAATAATTGTTAGTATATTTTGGAAGTCCTCATCTTTGTATTTGTTAAATTCACTACGTTTCGGCTAATCTTGATCTTCTTCAGTAAATTTAAATAAATACAGACCCAATTCTCATCTCAAGGATACCTAAAACATTATTGACTCATTATTTTGATTCATTAAAACTAATAAGATTCTTTTTTTTTTTAAGTAAATAAATAAAATGGAAAGAATTAAAACTAAGGCAAGTAAAAATCAAATATATTTACATTCTAAACAAAAACAACCGGTGGTGGTGTTGTGTTGCTGGTGCGCGGTGTGTGGTGGAGTGGATGGTGCTCCCTCCCAACGCACTCTCACCTCACCAGTCACCACCGACCGCACTACTCGCACAGCATCCAGACGTAAAATAAATATTAAAAATAAAGTACAACATTTATAAAATAGATACTAAATAAATATTAAATACAAAAATAAATATGAGTGAATGCAAATATAAATCCTAAGATATTGAATAAATGAAACCATAACAAAAATATTTATTTAAGATAAGATAGTAATGTAATGATGACCTTACCTACCAAATGGCAAAGAAAATATTATGGTTATTTTAAAGTCTAACTCGTCGTAGTCTTCGTTGTTGTTGATAATGTGAACTTGTTATCTTCTTAGTTTCCACCATGGTAAAAATCCCTATAATCAGCGAAGAAAAAGTCAAAATAATTCAAAATTAAAATTCTACTCGGTTCCGTGTGTCCTGTCGCTCGGCGCTCTTGACACACACACTCTCTCTTTCACTCACTCTCTCTGTTTCTCGAGCGCTTTCTATCTCGCTTTCTCTCTTTCTCTTTCTTTATCTTTCTATCTACCTCTGCTGATCTGTGTGTATATCGCTTTCTTGTTCCCCCCTCTATTCGTTTTCTGTGTTACACGAGAGCAACTGACGTCACACAGTTTGAAATCAAGTGCAGCAGCTTCTGTGACGTCACGTCAACTATCACATGATTTTTACCACTTGTTATACCGACGGTAAACTGGCATATTGCAGTTTCGAATTCACTATTCAGCGAAAATTTCGAATTCTATATCATTTGTGTGTGTATGTGTGTGTTTCAGAATTCTTGAGATAAAGCAGAAGCATGGAAATCTTCTTGTATATTTATTATGCGACTACTTCATCATTTTTTTTTGGCCTTTTCTTCGGGTTATGTTTATGATCAGAATCAAAACTGTAACTGCCAGTCAGTCAGTCAGTAGTGAGTGATTGCAAATCTTCACACACAACAAACACCTATGTTTTTTCCATTGTTGAAATAATGTATTATAATTTCTATTTTATTTTATTAGAGACATTATTTTGACAGCAAAAAAACATCACTAGTTGTGTGTGACACTGTGTGAGTAGTGTGCACACTCAGAAGAAATCAATGTGACTGTGGTGGGTGCTCGGGTGCTGGCTGGTGCCACCACAGTTCAGTCAGTTCCAGTTCAGTTTTTGATCTGTAAAACTAAGCATGATGAAGGCTAAATTAAATAAATAGCCAAACAAACACGATCTTTTTTTCTGTTTTGTTTTCTTGACTTCTCGCCCCTAGCTTGTCTTTTTTTTTAACCAGTTATTCCATAGAGGATGCCATTGGGGAGGAGGTACTGGTTGGTTGTGTTGCGTGATGGGTCGGTAGGCGGCGCTAGTTGGTTTGTTACTATCAGTGTGAGTGGGGCCGTTTCGGCACCGGGACGGGATTTCTGCTGTGCCGGCGTGTAGTCAAAGTTTTGTTTACATTTCTAAAATTAATTCAGTAAACTTAGATATTTGAAAAGAAGTTTGAATAAAAATTTAAATGCGCATTTTTCTTAATGTTCAAAATTTTTTTAACTCGAGTTAAACTGTTTCAGAACTTGAACTTGACTTGTTAATATATTTTCTATAAAAAGAAGTATTTAATTTTTATTCTTTTTAATGTTTTAGTTTAAAAAAAGTTTTTATTATTTAAATAAAATATTTAAAAATTTCATAGAAAACGTAAGAAACAATATTTAATTTTTCGAAGTATAAATTTTTTTTTATACATAAAAAATATTTATTAATTATTAAAAAGAATGAATGCAATAAATAGAAAAAAAATTGGGGGGAGGTTAACTCTTTCGACCCTAATGGGCCGATATATCAGCCTAAGAAACCTAAGGCAAAAATTGACACACCGAAATTTCCACCCTAATATGAGCCTTTAATAGAACAGCAACAGCTCTGAGTAATCAGGGTCCAAAGTTCAAAGGCCGAAATATTGGTGTTGTTTTGTTAGTGTGTCTTCTTTTGCCTTAAATCGTCAGAGCCGATATATTGGATATTTAGGTTGAAAGGGTTAATCAATCGATCTTGTGTTGATGAAGATTAGGGGGTCTACAATTTTTTTAAAGAGAAATAAGAAGCCCAAAATCCTTGAAACCCTTTATCCTTCTTTCAATAGACAATTTAGAAAGAGTTCATTTCTCAGCTATCTTCAGTGCCATGCTTAGCTACTTGGTGGTCTCGACGCAGACTGCGCCTTGCGGCCCCTTTACCCTAAAAATACAAGTTGCACCCCTCAACATACTGGAGCCTTCGACTATACATACATACATGTATAAATATATATGTAGAGGGAGAGAGAGATGCAGAAAGTGTAATAATGGTTTTCTAATCATCCTAATCTTCTTCTTCTATATATTATTACACAAACTTTTTTAATTTTAGTACTTTTTTAATTTAAGTTTGTTATCAGAGCGTGCGTTTTGATTGGTCAATAACTGACGCTTAACAAAAACATATCTTTTAAAGCCAATATGGCTCATATTTTAATTTCGTTTAGCTGTCTACCTACTTTCTGATCTATCTATCTATCTGCATGTTTGTCTATCTATCTATCTATCTATCTAT
>JAUZSX010347667.1:0-22930 GCA_034780655.1 Idiosepius hallami
ATATTACTCTTCTTGTCCCCATCTTTATAATTGTTGTTTTCATTATGTTTCAGCTAAAAAATCCTCTGATCTTCTTTAGGTGTAGAAAATTATAATTTGGCACGGATAAGACAATGGAAGACCAGACAAGAAACAACTAAGTGAATTTATAAGTTCTAAAAATCAAACAATGATTGCCTACGGGGCCCGTTGTGTAGTGGGCAAAGGCGTTGGGTCTCTACGGTTCCAAGTGAGTGATGTCTAAAGATTAGCGTTTCCAATGCCAAGGGAAAAGGAACATTAGTTACTGTGAATACATTTCCAATACTCAGCATTTCAAACTGATCATGGTGAAGGAGACCTGAAGATTACCTGAGATCATCTAAAATAATAATAATGATATCATAATGGTATCATTCTAACACAGTAGTGTTTGAATATATGGTTAAGTGTTAGTTTTACTTGTTTTGAACTGCTTTGCAGCTTAACTGCTTGCTCATTTTCCAACCAAATTTCAAACAATTTTTACAGTTCATAGATCACATAATCATTTTATGTTTTGAAACAAAAAAAAATCAATTTTTGTTCATTAAAACAAAAGCTATCAAAAAATTCTTGGTGTTCAAAAATGAACGATTGCGTAAGGAACGCAAGAATTTATAGTTATTTTTGGGTACTATTCTGTACATCTGTGTACATTTTACTGTCAGATTACTGTTAATTTTCAGTCTACAGACACAAGATTTTACAGAAAGTATATACAGGTTTGGGAAAAACTTTTTAATCTGTTTTGGCCGAAAATTTGACTGCCAAGGAGTCAAAGTTCAACGATTTGACCTTTAAGAACTCTAACCTTATTTAAATTGGGATCGAAACACTTGAAATTTTAGATGTTGATTAGATAAACCTAGATCTAACTTTATATTTGGGTTTATGTCCAAAAAAGTAATTGCTAAAGGGTCAAAATTTGGGTCAAAGGTCACAAAACATTTACCTTTGTGGTCTCTACAAAACTACTAGGTGTAAACATTTGAACTTTGATACTCAGGATACTCAGACATGGTTCAATCTTTATAATTAATTTTAAGCCGAAAATTTTGACATGAAGGGGTCAAAGTTCAGTGATATATATATATACATTTTTCATTTTTTCAAAAATTATTTTTTTTATTTTGATAAATTTATTTCCAATAAATACATGTTTCTTTTGATAATGCCTTACTCACAATAAAAAAAATCTTTTTTTCTTCTTTCGGTGAAGGACAACACCGATTACAAAAAGCCATGGAACGCTTTTCGGCGGGCGGATGAAGAACCCGGCACCCAGTATAACCTTGATCATGGGAAACACCTGTCTCATCTCTCTTTGAGTCACGATGGAATCGATGTGGGCTGTGTGGCCGATACGCAGTTACGACTACCCAAAACAACAGCAACTAGCAATCTGTTGCATCTCTCTCTTTTTTTTGTCTTTTTTTCGATCACATTTTCCTTTCGTTTCTCTCTCTCTCTCTCTCCGTTATCTCCTTTATTTCTCTCTTCTTCCTTTTTTCTTGTCTCTTCTCAAGTTAAAAGACAAAAAGAAATAAAATAAATTATCCATATATTTTGTGACCTTAAGTCGTTAAGATGAAAATGACTAATGACTCTTGCCACAGCTGTCGGTAATTCAAATTTAAACTGCTTATATAATATTATCAGCTATATGTGCATTATAACCGTGTCTTTTTAATGTAAGTTTTAACTATTTTTCCTGTTAGTTACGTGTATTAGTTTCTCTCTTTCTTGTTTTCAAGCAAATAAATTTATTTAAAAAGCCAAGAATTGATAAATATGATTTTTGGCTTTGATTTTGATGACATCATTTAGTGATGCGAGCAGTGATTTTTGATTAACATCTTAACGGGTTGCTTCAGTTGGAGTCGGGCTTCGAAGCTGGCTGGACTAAACCCATAAGTTATAAGGGTTTAGAAGTTCAAGTCCTTAGATGGGCGAAAGAAGCCATAACAATAGTGTTTATCATCATCATCATCATCATCATCATCGTCATCATCGGTGGTCACTCGTTGTCGAGGAAGTCTGTCCATCTAGGTCCAGCTGGGTATTCAAATGGGCGTAGAAGCCGGTCCTAGACCTTACAGTTCTTTTACAGTGTGGGCAGGTGAAGTTAATGGTACTGGTAGGTATGGGTTGTATCTGCTTATCAGACACCCTCTCCTTTCTCATACTGCGCCTGTCTTCTGCAGCACAGTGAAGGTCGTCATTGTAGTGTGCCGCAGCACCCTCCCGAACAGTGCTTCTCCATTTCCCCCTTTCCCTCCCCATTTCCTCCCAAGTTTCAAGGTCCTTGTGGAACCATTGTATTTTTCCTTTGATGTTGTCCTTATACCTCATCTTCTGGCCTCCTGGGGTACGTTTTCCTTCAACAAGTTGAAAATACAGAACCTGTTTTGGGAGGCGAAGATTAGTGTTAAGACATAATGTGACGTGCACACAAAATGATTTCAAATTCCGCATGCATAATTATCCCCCACCTGAATTTCTGCCCCCATTTCACCCGAAAGAAACTTTAAGAAAAAAATTATAGAGACAAAAATAGATAAATAAATAAAGGGTTAATAATTCTTGCCTTGAAGGTGAAGAAGACTACGATGACGAAGACAATATCGGCCAGATTGATGACGATGTTGATTATGAAAATCATCTCTATGTTCAGAATAATTATGTTGATGATAACAACAGTGATTATGATAGCCAAGACAACAACTACGAGGAAAATCTTCTTCTTCTTCGTCTTCTTGATTGTCCATTATCATCCCATGGAGCTCATCTTCTCTCCGCCTGAATAGTCCTATCCTGGACCCACCGGTACAGCCAAAGAGAGGGTGTGGTAAGGGTGGTTATGGGTGTTTCATAATTAGGAATGAATAAATAATTAATTAAAATAAAACTTAAAAACGAAACCAAGAAGATTAGGCTTGAAATTGTCTGAATAAAATATAAGTTTTTTTTTCTTTTTCTGAATCATTTAATCAAGAGTTGCAATCTACTTTCTGGGGTGACAATTTGAGACACAAAACGAACGCCATAAACCAGACTATTTTGAATTTTAAAAGCGAATTACACCAATCTCTTGTCAGAATAAATATTCTTCTTGAACATTCAAATCAAAACTAGGTTCATACAAAAACAGGTGAAACATGCATGTTCCCCCGTGAGTGAACAATTAACGGGGAATTAAAAAAAGTCCAGCATTTGCCCCCCCCCTTCTCTATTTATCCCCTAAAGTCCCATGGGGGACGTCAAATCTTAGTAAAACAATGAACAAATTGTGCAGTTTTAGACTCTAACATATGTAAATTTGAGTTCAGCACCATGCAAAATAGACATGCATATCAAATTTTGAACAAATATGATAAAATAGCCAGAAATTGATATTTTAGCCCTAAGGGAGCGCCTGGTTCACACCTGAGAGTTATCTCAAAGTACAAGCAAAATTATATAGAAACCATTTTACAACTTTTCAGAAAGTTTTGTAAAAATCCAAGGCATCAATATTTTGTAATGAACAAAAAAAAATGTCATTTTTAGCTATTTGCCTAGAAAACGTCACCCTAAAGAGCAACCGGAATTTTTTTTTTAAATTCAAAGAAATTCGAGAAAATTGCACACAGACGAACGGAAAAAGGTGAATTTCTAAGTGCATATCGAAATATGAGAATAAAAGTCATAATCTTTCATTCAGATAAAATATGTTGAGCCTTTTAGAATAAAGATATAAATGATACTAATTATCAAGACTCATCTAACCCTCTAATCAATGGAAATAAAAGCCTCGTCGATGATGCAAATGATTTTAAAGCTTCATCTTAAAAATTCGCAAAAATAAACATGTTTATAGGATGAAATTAATTATGAAACTTTATTTCTTTTTTTTATCACACAAATAAGAATCTTTGATTATAACAATAAAGATGAGAATATTTGGATTACGAATGTAAGTTGCGTTTGTGTTGAATACAAGAATGTGTAATCTGAATATAACAATCTAAACTCTACAAAAACCGGTTGGATAAAAGTCAGGATATTTATTTAGAGAATTTCTTAATATCATAAAGATTCTTGTATACTTAGTTCTCCATATTTACAACTTGCTGAATATCAAGAAACAATAATGGCAACTTAGAGGCGCAATTTTCGCCTTCGTGAATTCTTTAAAAGGTCAGTTAACTAATCCTTATTAGACAATAAAAGTCAAAGTATTTTGTTTTTAACGAGTTGAGCTGAAAATATCAAATCAGTGCAGCAGCAGAAAACTACAGCGTGACAAAAGGCCATCTATTTAGCTTGAAGCTGATTAAACCTTGGGGGAAATTTTAAGGAGAGAAAACATCTAAAATATCTCAAATGTTGTTATAGATGGAGTTTTTAGCATAACTAGGGGCGAGGAGGCGCAGGCGTGACCTGTTGTTTGAGTCTAGGAGACTAATTGCTTCGTTAGTTTAGCCAATGAATTTTATTTCTTCTAAATCTTTTTCTCCTAGCTGCAATTTATAAATGAAAAATTAAATCCTTTTAATTACAGAAGCCTTAAATGACACACAATCCCGGACATTCATCCTGCCTTCATGGATATAGTCTAATAAAACTAATAGGTTGCAGGACACAAATTCTATATCACTCTATGTTTTTGATTATGTGACCTACACTTAAGATAGAAAACAAAACAAAAAACGAAGGCCAATGCTTTATTGAACGTCATAGGGTTTAATAAAACAATCATTGATGCCAGTCTATATTGTCGTTGTAAATAAATATCTCAATTGTAATTGGTCCAAATTAAGAAGAAAGCAAGCGAAAATGTCAGCGTCCAATTTGAGGATAATTAATACAACCAAATTTCGCATGGGAAAAATTAGTGAATTATATAGGATTTTATACGCCATTAATGATTATTTTTTCCGTTGACAACAAACAAGCCAGAAGTACATGCTTTTTTTTCTTATTTTTCTTAGCACCAATAACTTGGTCAAATCAGTTTCATGCGATTCTTTAAAATCAAAAAGTCCGGCTTTAAATATCTTACCAGAATATTATATATCAATAATGAAAGAAACCTAATTATAAGCCAACTATAAACTGACTTAAATGCTTCCCATGTTCTAAGTTCCTTTAAAATAAGAGGCTCTTCAAAATCACAATCATTTAGCAATTCTCACATCTGAGGTCCGACAAAGATTCACTTTTTAGATTAACAGCACTGAGAGCTGAGTAAACGGTAGACAATTGTTGGAAGACAGCACTATTTTTGTCGATGGCCTTCCCAAAATTCTTCCTCAAACAAAACTTTATTTGAAGAGGACAAAAACAGTTAAGAATTCTTCTTGACGATGTGTTTGCCAGAAAGGAAAGTGCTTCGAGAACCCCAATCTTTTAGCTTGTAATGCACGTCGACTTTTCCAAAGGTAGAGAAAGCATCAGTATTAAACCCATTTGCATACCCATTAGAAGATATTCCCCCTGATTACATATATGCCTTTATTTACAGCGTGTGTATTAAATGCATAGTATGTATTTTTTAAAATTAGGAAGTGATGAGAAAAACGGATTTCCAAACTGTATTCAGCAATGGCTGCTGAATTCCGATTAAATTAGGTTAAAACAGCTATTTTTGTGCTTTTCTGAATTTCTTCGTAAACCGATGGAATTAAATAAAACTCAAAAATAGAATAAAAAAAAACAAGTAAATTTGTAACATCAAATTTTTAAAATTCTTTTTTGACTTAGTTTCTAAAACTCAATTAATTGCATTATTTGATTTTGTCATCTTCGCATTGTCGTTGTCTTCAATTGCATTCTTTATGTCTATTTCTGACGTGGTTTATATGTTTTTCTTTTAAGTTAATCTTGCAATGACCAGAGAACCGATCAAATATGCCCTTGCTTTCGGAATGTTTTTTTTTATGAACAACTAGGTGTGTTTGATCTTAAATTCTAGATTTGAGTTTCTAAAGAGTTTTCATGCCCGATACAGTGAGAAATTTAGTTTTCGATTTTTTTATATTCGAGTAGCAAAGATTTTGCATTTTTTATTTCGTTAAAATTCCACCCATCAATACTGAACATTGTTAATACCGATTATTCTAGCGTGTCACCTTTTTCTATTTAAGGCCGGACTTAACAAAAAATTTTTCAAGGGACTGTCAGAGCAACAGCGGAGAGCAAGAGAGCCTGTTGGTGACTACAGTGCTATCGGTGGAATAGACTGGGATAATTAGCGCAGAATTGTTCGAGGAACCGAGGTACTGCTGTTGCTACCCTCGTCTCAAGCTGGCCACATGCAGTGTTCCTTGTTGGTGGAGCCACGAAAATTGAAAGAAAAGAGGGGTGTGCAGCGGCCCTTCGTGTTAATGAACTTTCTTTCGACGTCTCTTTCATGGCAAGCGAGAAAGTACTCCGGCAAAAATCTTTTTTTTAAGTCAGGATCCAAATGAAAGGCCGAAATATTGACGTGTGTGTCTTCTTTTGCCTTAGGTTGCTTGTGATATCGTTTCTTTAGGATTTAAAGAGTTAAAGATGGCACCCGGATTTTTATGAATTGCGGTCTCGCGAAATCGCGCCAAATCACTAGGAATGCATGCAAATAAGGAAAGCTGTAATAAAGATATCAGGAGTGGAGGAGAAGAAAATTGGTATCTTTGACGATTGTCGGTGCCAGTCACGAGGTTGGCCTGCTGTTATGAGTAGTAGTGTTTTTGGGGTTTTTTTTTTGCGGGGGTGGGGATAAACAGCCCGGTGATTGAAGTTGAACTTATCGCTCCTTCCCCCCGCAAAAAAAAAAAACAAAACAACAAAAAACAGAGAAATGAATTCCATTTCTCGTTGGTTTTTGTGTGGCGCTGTGCGAAACGAGGCGGTGTTGTCACTTCTCTAAGAATTTATCGCTTCAGTTTCGTATTGGGTTTCCTTTATACTGTCGTAATTGCTGTATAAAAATAGACAATTGAACCCCAGTTCACATTGCCAAAAATAGAGTCTCCGAACCTCTGGCCTTTATATACATTTCAAAACAAACCCCAAACTAGATGAACACTTGGTATCACAGGGACACTATTGTTTATCATGTCGACTACTGACTGCATTTCATGTTTCTCTATTAAAACATTTTGCATAGATCGATAAACAACCCTTTTAGTTGAAATTCGATTTAAAAGTGATAAAAACAGATAAATAGTATAGGATTTAATAGGAAGGGGTTGGACATATAGCTCTGTTTCAGTTTAGAAAAGAACTCTCAGTTCCTGATGTCGCGGTTAATGACCTGACAAAGCTCGGATGACAAGTTGGCCGAAACGCAGTGAAGAAGAACAACTAATATGTAAGAGGAGGACAAAAGACAACAGTCCGTAGAAAAATAAATAAATTAAGAAGATTAAAAAATAAAATACAAATAAATTTAATTATAGTTTTTATATTTTGAGATGAGGCTTCGTAATTTAGGAACTGACCTTTGTCCTCATCTTAGTAGGTTTTTGATGTTTCTACACTACGTTTTGGCCTAGTCTTCCTCTGGCTGTCTTCAGGTGTTTTTAACCGTAACCTCAGATAGAAATGCTAGGTCTCATCACCGAATCCTCATGAATCACTGCCTTCCATAGTTGTTGTCTATCGAACCACGTTTTTGTGACCAAGTAAATTCCTCTCTGACCGACTGGGTTAGGAATTGAAATCGTTATCTTCAGACAATGCTATTGCTCACCTGAACCGTAGAGAGTCAGCCCCCCCATCTCTATACATTGCGCCACGGGTCCCGAAGGGCGATTTAGCTTGGATCTGTTGGTCTTATAAATCCAATTATTTGTTTCAATTCCAAAATTACGAAGCCTCATTTCAAAAAATAAAAAAGACTATAATTGAAAAATTCAGTGCTGGTTCGAAAAACAAATGTTGGAGATACCGGTTCCCGCCAGATCACCGAAGTTAAGCAACGTAGAGTCTGTTCAGTACTGAGATGGGTCAAATCAAGTTGAGATACCGGTTCTCGCCAGATCACCGAAGTTAAGCAACGCAGAACGTAGTTCAGTATCAAGATGGGTGACCGCTTAGGAATATCAGTCGGGGGTTTGTGATAAAATCAGTGATAAGATTAGCATTTAAGTATTTGAACTGAAAGATATGCCGTGTCACCCCATCATCCCATCCTTTCCAAACATCGACCATGAAAACGTCCTCGAATAGAGTTACACCCTAAGCGGTGAAATGGTAGGCACTAACGGACGGAACCTTCACAAAAGAAAACCCTATTTCCATATTCTGCCTCTAAAGACTTATTGAAACTTAAATCCTTCAACGGAAGAGGATAATGGCTGCTTTCGTACGGACCCAAAAAAGTCAACTTTATTGTAAGCTTGAAAAGGTATAATGAAGGGTAGGGTAGGATAGGGTGGTTGTTCTTTTTAATGTGTGTGTTGTTACTGTTGTTCATGTGTAGTGTGATGGCATGACGACAATGTGTAGCGTCAAGAAGCGAGCATGTAGTTAATGGAGGTGTTAACTGTTGGTATAGTGGTGATGGTGGGTGTAAACCCAATTTATTAACGTGTGTGCGTGTGAATGTGTTGTCTTGGTCTACAGTGTGGGAATAGGGAGGGTGGGGATGTCCCTCATTGTGTTGTTGTCCTTTTTTTTACTTTGTGCATGCGTTTTTGATTATTTGGTTTGATTGTTGTTGAGTGTTTAATTTTATATGTGTTGTTGTGGTGTGTGTCAATTGGTGTTGGTGTTGTGCAGATGGAGTGTGATGACGTTGTTCAGGAGTCATGTGTGTGTGTGTGTGTGTGTGTGTGTGTGTATGTGTGTATACGTGTGTGAGTCTACTGTTAGTTTTCAGTGTTATATCTTCTTTAAGAAGGCTCCTTCTCACCTGTTGTTTGTGGTTTGTTGTGATTATTGTTCGTATTGTTGTTAGTCCGTGTCTGCGTGCGCATCCGTCCTGCTAAAACTATTTATTTGAAAAGGGTGTTGATTTGTGTTTGTTTGAAGTGTGTTTGTGGGATTTGTGTCTTTTAAGAATTGTCAATTTGTGTCTGTTTATGTGTGCAAGTTATTATGCGTGTCTAACAGGCCAGAGCGACGTGTGTGTGTTTAAACAAAACAAATACAACAATAATACACACAACACACACACTGTGTACACTGAACAAAAAAAGTACATACATTTTATACAAACCCAACGTAAACACGCACAAACGTAAGAGTCAAACAGTACACACAGACAGCTCTTACGTTTGTGCGTGTTTACGTTGGGTTTGTATAAAATGTATGTACTTTTTTTGTTCAGTGTCAGTGTACACAGTTAGTGTGTGTGATGTGTGTGCTGTCTGTCTGAAACTGTGTATTATTGTTGTATTTGTTTTGTTTGATTTATTTTTTTGCTCACAGACACAGACACAGTGCACACAGTAGTGCCAGTGTGTGAGTGTGCGGCGGCGGTGGTGGATGTATGTGGGTGCAGTCGGTGCGTGAGCGTGCGGTTCGGTTCGGTTGTCTGATATCTCACGCTTTTCTTTGTATTTTTATGCTTTGTGCCTGATCGTCGTGGTGTGTTTTGCGCTCTGTTGTCTCTGTGTGTGCGTGCGCTCTGTTCCATTTTAAAAGGTGTAACTTTAAACTTGGTAAAAAGTAAAAGTATCGTGTTTTATTTTCTTTGTGTTTTATGTTTGTTTGTTTTTTAAGGAGAAACGAAAGTAAAAGTTAAATTGCAGAGGAAAAAACGACCTACGATGGCAGGGGGAGAGCAGAAGTGGTGTTAAATGTCTATGAAGAAGGCGACGGCCAAACGGCACGGCAGCACGGTCGGTCTGCTGCGCCACTACGAAGACGACTACGACGGCCAGAAAGAGGCTCAGTGCGCATGTCCGTCCTCTGCACTGCGGGAATAACGTTCGTTTTTACGAAGAAAGCAAGCATGAAAACAACAACGTGAAGGTGAACACTTTAAATACAGATTAATACTTTGTCCAACAACACTGCTGTTTGTTGGTAATGCTTATGAAAATAATAACAGAACATTTACTAATAATATGACTAATAATTGCTAAGCTAAAACCGACCGTTCCTTGGAGTTAAAAAAAAAATTAAAAACAAAACAAGTGCTTTTTTTTCTCTTCTTTTTCAAATTAATTATTTTCAATAATCATTATTAAAAGTAATTATTATTTATAATAAGTATAGGCAGGAATTAAAAATAACCAGCCGAAGAGACCGTTTCTACCAAATATCAGTTTTATCAAACAAAACAAACCCCCCGTCCCGTACAGTTACATTGTTAAGTTGATTTATTTGTTATTATTTATTTTATTTTTCGGCATTTAGAAAAAGAAATGATAACTTATTAAAAAATTAATTTTAGAAAAAGAAAGAGAGAGAAAAAAGACACTTCTTCCGTACATTTATTACTACATTGATTGATAGATCATTATTGATAAGTACCTACCTGGGTACCAATTAAAAAAAAAAAGAAACAATTTCAAAACAAAGCAAAAAACGGTAAATATTATTGTTTTTAATATTCATCAAAATCTTCCAAGGAGACTACTCACTCACATCACGTACCATAACAAGTGATCAAGGTAATAAAACCCCGTTTTTTTTTTGTTTTTTTTCTCAGTTTCCATTGAAGAAACGGTTTATTTAAATGCAACAAATTTTATGGCATTTATCTAATATTTTTAATAATTAATCGTTATTTTTCTGACAGATTTTTATTTACATTCTTCCTTCTATTTGTTTTTGCTGGAAAATTTAAAATCAAGTAAGTAACAGTAGTGAGAGTAAAAAAAGCAGCTTTGTTGGAGTAAATATGCGTTTTGCAATAATTGTTCACATAAAAAACATAACCTTTAGAAAAATATTTTAAAGAGCAGTCTTTAAAATATTTTTCTAAAGGTTATGTTTTTTATGTGAACAATTATTTTAAATAAATAAGTAAAAATCATTTGATAATTCTGTATCCTTTTTGTTCGGGAAGAAAAATAGAAACGGAGGTTCAAGACTTCGATTTATTTTCTAAACATTAAAATTTTCTGCTGCGTTGAATTTTTATGGTTACTAAAATTTTAATGTTTGAAAATAAATTATGGGTTTAAAAAATCTCTGCTAAAAATAATCTCCAAACAACGGGAGAGTCCGTCCGTCCGTCATGTGGCAGTCAGTCCTCGTGCTCTCCACTCCCCACCACCAATCCACCGAGTCACTCTCAAATAAAAATCTTGGTTTGTTAAAAATAATATCAATAATTACAAGATTTACTAATTGAAGTTTTTCGGATTTGAAAATATCTTTTCTCTGTAACTCTAAAAGAAATCTCCCTTCCTTTTTCACGCGTTGATTTTAAGATTTAATACATCGTACGTCATGATGCATGAATACTTTTGGTGTAGAACATTATTATCCGTAGAACATTAAATATTTCAACTATTAATTTTTTTGAAACTATCACCTTTAAAAACATCATTTCATTCCATTAATTTAATACTTAGAAAAAAAGAAGAAACCAATCTTTTATCATTGTTTGAGAGTGAAAATGCTGGTTGGTTTCATTTATTGTTTGTTTTCGTTATCCGTCTTTGCTATAATTCTCACTTACTACTAAAGATTGTTAGTATCGACAAAAAACGTTAATAGTAATTCTAACCACATCAAACAGCAACCACAACTTCTAACACAATAAGAATCAATCCATTTTCACATTTTTCTTTTCTTTTCTTTTTTAGAATTAAAATTTTTAAAGTATTTTTGTATTTTGGAGAAATCCTAAGTTCTTAAATTTCATTCATAAATATTTTCTAGTATTATTCCCAAAACAGAAAAAAGGAAGAAAACTAGAGAAAAGAACCTCTCAAATTTGCGATTAAAAAAATTAAATACTAACACAACCAACAACACACTACAGACAGAACCAGTACCACAATGTTTTTCTTAAAAATATACTGTTTTCTGGTTATTATTTGATTTAATTATTTTAAAAATAAGCTTTGAACTTCTCTTTTGTCTTTGTATCGTCTCGAGTTAATTTGCCCCTTTATTTTGTTTGATTTTTGGGGGTTTACATTTTAATTTTGTTTGTATTTTCAATTAAATGGTAGGGCCGTTTTTTAAAAATTATTTTTATTTGAACCATAATTAACAACATACAGGTTCCTTTCTTTTATGATTTTTTAAATTTCTTTTTCATTCATTGTATAAAAAGCTATTATCAACAAAAATTCTCTTCATACTTTGTTATTAAGAAAAATTTTTGTTGTCTTGAAAATCTAAAAATAAACCGAATTTACCTTTTAAAGGATATGCGTAGCTTTTTGATAAACCATATCCTTACAGCTGGTGGGGGGGGGGGCGGTCGAGCGCCTCCTGCTGTGGCGCATCATCATCCACACCTCTTCACTTTATCTTCTTGGAAGAAAGAAGAAGCGAAATTGTTTTTCCTTTTTATTCCTTCGTTTTTGCTTGAATCGCCATTAACCTGCACCCGGCCCCCAATCTGTTTTTTTATTTTAAAAATTATCAAAAACAATTTTTTTTTTTTTATCAATCCATTTTTTAATGGTTACTTGATTTTTTACGCCCACTCATTTCAATTTCTTGTATCTTAGCCTAAAAAAACAAAAAAACAACAACAGCAAAAACAAATATAATCTTCGGCGAGTAATCTAAAAAAAAAATAATTACAATCACCAACCAACAACACCATATCTTTATTTTATTTTAGTTAAGTTATATTTTATTTTTTTTACCGTATAAAATGTAACTTTACTCAATAAGAAAAATAAACCAGTCGCCGGCCGCGCGCGGTGTGTTTTTGCCATCTTTCATTTTATTGAATAAAAGACGAACACCATACTGTAAAATTTCATAATTCTATTTTTTTTATAAATCAAATGAAACAACTATATAAACCGGCCGAAATAGTTTCTTAATAAAAAGCAGTTATTTTTATTTTGCTGCTACCACAAGCAACGTCAACGATGGATGCGGTTTTAGTGTTAAGTGTGTTCTTCCTAAACGTCAAGTCCTTAGTCCAGATTACACACGCCACAATCAATCCTAAACCTTTTTTTGTTTCTCAACACTTCTTTTATTTCGATGTTTAATATTTTCAATCATTAATTATTTTCCATCGTTTCTATTTTCATTTAACTCCAGTCTATCAACTTAAGCCAATAGTCCCCACCTTCTTTGTTAAAATGGCCACACGTACAATAAAAGCTGCTGCTTCTTCTTTCTGCTAAGTTTATTGGATTGCTAGCTGTGTCTGCCTATTTCTTGAAATAACAAACAAACCAACCTAAGTAGTAGTGGTAAAAATAAATTATTGGTTTAAGATGCTCGCATATTCTTCATCTTGCTGAATGCTGCTTGCGATTTTTTAGTATTACCAAACCAAATTCTCCGTTTTATTTACCGATCGTTTGCGTTGGTGTGTTTAGTAAAAACGGTGAAAATATATCGCACTTTTGGCTTTACGCACCTAAACTTGTAATCTTATTTTCTTCGTTTCCTTTTTTTGTTGTTGTTGAAGGGGGATATTTGTTTGTTTTTCCATGAAAAGAGAGTTTCATGCGTGTTCTTGAAAATAGAATAATTTCGTTTGCTTTAAAAATATTAACAAAAAAGCTCTTTGTTTTTAAGCAAAAATCGTATTTTATGAAATTTCGTACAATTAGGAAAAAAGCTCTTTTCTTGAACATTAAATTAACCCTTTTAAAATACTAAACTTAAACGAAAACTAATTTTTTTACCGTTTTAGAAAAAATAACTTAAAAAAACATAATGAATTAATAATCTGTTTAAACTTTAGTAAATAATTTGTATATAATTTTATTTTATTAGCTAAAAAAATCATTAAAATAAAATAAAAATTTGTCGTTTATAAAAGTTTAAAAAGATTATTCATAATTGAGCCTTTTTTTTCTTTTTTCAATCTTTTCTTGTTTTGTTTTAAAATTTCCTGAAACAATGGAGTAAGAGTGAGTGAGTGCCGCCGGCCGGTCCCCTCCTCCTCCTTATCCTGTTCAGGTTCTCCTCAATGTTTTTTTCGGGCACACACGCACGCTCAAACTAAAAATTTGTAACCCGGTTCCAAAAAAAAAAAAAATAAAATAAAATAAAAATAATAATAATAAACAAACAAAATTCTTGACTGGTTCCAGTTTTGGGTCCCGTTTTCTTTTTTTTATTCTTAACTTGTCGGTTTTTAGTTTTTTTGTTTAAACTAAAACATTACTAAAAACAATAACAAAAATAAGACCAGAACAGTCAGAAATCAGCGACAAAAATATTCTTCATTCACAAACGTTTTTGTACTACTACTATTATTGTGTCGTCGTCATCATCGTCATCATTGATTGATTCATTTATTTGCACATAAACGAAGTTGGTTAACAAACACCATTTACTACTAAAATTGCTGAAACTGGTGTTAAATCTATGATCAAAAACAACAATATTAAGATATCTTTTAAAAAAATGTGAACGGTATCAAATAAAGTAAAATCATTGGTTACGAAAGTCCAAATAAATATCTGAAGTGGTGAAAATATTGTTTTCTCTTAATGTTATGAATGAAAAAAAATCTTTAAAAAATATCATAAAAATTTTACTAGAAAAAGTTAACAAACCATATGTACAAAAACCAAATAATATTATTTGATCATCTTAAAGAATAACAGTAAATGTTTTATTGTAATATTTAATAGTGGTCTCTGGTGGTCACTCACTCACTCACCACCACCACCACTCTGGTCATATTGGTGAATATGGTGAAACTCGCGAGTATTGTTTGGTTTACACACAAGCAGCAAAAACAACACTGAAATTAAAGTACAAAACGTGCACGGACGACACACACGACGAATGCAAATTGTTTGTTTATGGTTAGTTTTGTGGACAAATTTATAAACTGCACAAATTTACGAAATCAAACGACATATACTATATGTTTACAGTAGCTATGTCATATAGCTAAAAAACAATATCATGCCGTCTAGCTTTTTAATTCGTAAAGAAAGACCGGACAAGTTTACGTTGACTGACCGGATGAATGGAATGGATGGAAGAAATTTATTTCGTCTTCTTCAACATGTTTGTTTGTGTCCCGGTCCACCACCACCACTCCACCACCACCACCACCACCCACCCATCTTATCTGCAACTACTTTGATTTATTGTTAATTGTTTAGTCATGCAAGTGGAAAGTACAGTTGGACAAACAGTGAGTGCACAATGCAGTTTGCAATTAGTGAGTGAGTGAGTGAGTGCACTCATTGCATTTGCACACTCACTACCCACAGATAGCAATAATGTATAATTTTTGAAAATCTAAAAGTAAAATATGCTTTTTTTGTAAAGGTTTTACAACGCCAAAAAACACTTATTTCACCAACAACTCAACCCCCTCTTTCAAATGTTGCGTTTGATATGTGTAGTTGGTTCTGTTTTGAACGAATATCGAATTTAAAATTGTCATTGACAAATAATTTCCATGACATTAAGATTTTGATTAAAACTTTTACCGAAGATGTTAATGTTGGTTGACCGTCATTTTTATTGTTTGTTGTTTTGTTGATTAAACCGTAAACACTAATATCATCTTTAACCATAACCCTAATCCTAACCCTTAAATCTAACCCTAATTCCAACCCTAAGCAGACTAAAAAATATCAACATTTAAAAGGTGAAATGTTAAGTTGGAAAAGTTGGCGTTGGTGGTGACAAGCCAGCAGCCAGCACGGCTTTTTTTTCAGATCTTTCTACACCTTTTTTTTTTTTGCTACCTCGTTTACTTTCTGATGGTTTTGGATTTAACTCTCTCCGTTTCCAAAATAAGATTTGTTGTGTCTCTTTCAAGAAAATTAAATAGCCACCCTACCGATACTGACCATCGTGTCGTGTCGCGTGTTGTTGCTCATGTTTCATGCGTAAATACTTGCTATGCTTGTTGCTTGTCTGACTTAAATACAGCAACACACTAACACAGCATAGACAGCGGTTTGATCACATATTTACCACTACTGTAACTGTGATATTATGGTTATTTTGTTTAAACAGAGTGGTTATGCTAATAATGTTTGTTTTGTGTAGTTTTTTTTTTTTTCATAAAATATGAAAATTTGCTCTCATTAATTATTACATGTTTTTGAGTTGCTCTACACAACACATCGTTTGTGAAAAATAAATAACTAGAACGAGGCTTATCATCATGTACGGATGTGGGATAGCCGAAAATTTGCGATAGTTAATTTATGTAATGTAATAGAATCTGTAGCAGCAGCAAGCACTGGCACGCAACTGAGAAGCAAGCTGGAAGCCCAACAAACAGATATCACAGACTGAGAACACCCTCACTCATTCTGACGGTATAAACTAAAATTGCAATGGAATGCATTTGCATTACTTTAAGAAAAATAAGAATAAAACAACGTTTTTTTTAAATAATTTTCTAAAGTCTCTTAAATTGAAATAAACTTGACGCATTTTCTCATATTTTATGCTCTCAATGTTTAATGAATGATCAATCAAAATACAATTTCTTCTTTCTTAAGTAAATATAGGATTTTCTCATTGAAAATAAAAGTTTTAAAATATTGAATAATATCGTAATTAACTAAACCATGACAAGACATAAGACATTTCCCTTGAGGAGATGTTGTTGAATGAAAGACGGGGGAGGAAAACGATGTCTTCATCTTGTGTCATTGGTGGAAAAAATAATAACAATGTGTGGGCGCTCACTTACACACGGGCTGGGGCCGGGCTGGGCTGGGCTGCACTATTTTTCTGCTTGTGCTTTCAATAGTCCCCCCCCCAATATTGCGGATATTACACTGAAGGTCACATTTATATCCTTAAAAATTTAATTTTCAATATTTTCTTAAACGGTTTCACTGTGAAAAAAAAAAATTAATTAAGGCGCTTACGATTAATAGATTAAAAAAGAAACAAAATAAAACAAAACAAAATATCACTTAGAGAACATTTTTCAAAAATTATTTTAGGAAAATGCTCCTAGCACTGTTTTTTTTCCATTTAGATAAATACCCTTGGGAAATGTATGAATCTCTTTATATACATTTATGCTTCTATTGTTTATTAAAAAAAAAACACTTCAAAAAAGACAATCTCAGTAATTAACGTTAAGCAAAAAAAATCTAATTTGATGTTTAAACCAATTTTTAGCAAATAATGACATTAGTTGTTCATTGTTTAATCTGGTGTGAACTTTGAGTAATTTTAACAAGGGCTAATAAATGGTGAGTTTAAACATTGATATTTTCAGGTCTTGGTTAAGATTATTTTATAGTATACTTGCTTAAAATGTTGGTTCCCAGAGCATTTATTGGCATATTCCACACTTTATTCAAGAAGACCATCAAACTAGGTTATTATATACTGTTCGTTCTCTAAATATTTCACAATTTCACGGGATTTTTAATGAATTTCTTATTTGTTACGTTGCAAAGTTATCTGGAAGGTCATCATATTTTAAAGTCATAGAATAGTCCTTAGTGAAAAATCAATAAAATTTGATAAAAACATTGAATTTTTTCAGTTGTTTGTTTCCAAATGTTTTTTCCTTTCTCTGTAAAAACAAAAATTCATTTTCAGTGACTTTATTCATTTAATTTAGTTTGGATGGATTGAATTTAAAAATTTGAATATTCAATGAATATATTTCTTTTCTCTATCTATTTCACGGGATTTTTAATGAATTTCTGATTTATTGATGTAAATGGTGAAATGTTTGAAGATCATGAAACAAATGCAGACAATACAGGATGCCCTTGCTAATGAAAATAATTTTCATAAAAAGTAATGAGACAAAAAAAAGAAATAATTATCTATTATGATTGTTGTGTTAAAATCTCTTCAAGTAGGAAGTGAGCATTTATTGTTCTTTTATTTCCTTCCTATCATTTGAATGGTTTGACTGTTTTTTGGTTTGGGTTTTAAATTTTCTATGCTATTTGCAAATATTGTTGTTTTTTTGTTAGATAATAGATTTTTGAATAGTTATTATGAGATGGGTAGTTGAAAGCAAAAAGGATAAAAAAATGAAGTAGAATTTTGAGTGAAAATTTTAAAACAAAAAGCAACAATTAAATATTTAGTGTTTTTTTTTTTAAAAAGAAACATTTATTTACTTGATTTATTTCCCAAAAGAAGTAAAACTAAATGGAAGCAAAAAAAGACTTTTAATATTAATATTGTTTAATGAAAAAATCTTTTCAAACCAATCATCATTTAATCATACTATTATGCCATTTATGAACATTTATGATAGACTAATTGTTTGATTGTGTTTTATTAAGTTATATTAAATGCTTTTGTGTAAAGTAGGCCAATCTTTATTTAAATTCTAATTTTCAAGAATGTGTTTTAACTTGTCTGTTGTTTGTGTTAACATGAATCATTCATCAGACAGATATTGAAATAAGAGCACACACTTTCTTAAATTTGTAAGGTTTCTATTAATTTATATGACCAGCCAGTTATTGTGAAAAAATCAGGGAACAGAATTTAGAAGAATTTACAGTAAAAAGGAATTATAATTTAAACAAAAGAATTTAACTTTCAGGGAGTGAAAGAGTTTACTTACCTTCAATCATCACTTATTAATAGGGCTGTGAGAACACACTTCATAAAATATTCTTGTCACAGCCTTAATAACTAGGGATGCAACAAGATTAGTCTTTAATAAAAGCATATTGTCACCAACTAAAGATTTAATATAAATGGTAAAATCACAAAAAAGTCAAGTTAGGTCAAGAATAGTCTTTAATCAAAGCATATTATCACAGCTCTAGTTATTATCAATCCTACTTATGAAACTTTTAAAAAGGTCTCTAACTAAATATATAAAATCACTTTATTTTTTAATTAGTCATTCTTGTGCATTTATCAATTGTTCTCACTTTTTGACTCTCCTACCCCCTTCCTCTCATGTTGATGAGTTTCATTTGTTCATTTCTATTCAATGAGGACAACTTATGAACAACAGAAACAAAATTTCCAATGAATTTGCTTATTTTTATCTCTATCAAATTAATTAAAAAGCAGAAGATAAAAAATAGTTCCAATCACTTTTTAATGATTTCCTTCATTCTCATTTCTTTTCTTTTATTTTTCTTTATTGGGTTTGAAATATTTCAGCTTTGATCTTCAGGAAACTTATTTCTTTTTACCGACAATGAATTTTTAGAAATATTTTTATAAGCATTTATTCTCAAGTACAGTTGCCATCAAAAGGCTTGCAAAATATATATTTTTGTCATTTTTTCAACTAATCATTTTTTTCGTTCCGATCAAGCCTAAGTGCATTATAACTTGTCTTTAAAATTTGTAAATTTCAGGTTGTCAAAAAATCACAGGAGGTAAATTATGAGGAATTAAAGTTTTATATTGTTATTTTAGTGGCCAAAATTTTGGGACAAAATGAAATAAAATTCATTTAAAATAATTTATTTGTAACAAAAGAAAAGAAATTTTTTTCAACTTGACACTTTTGAACTTTATTATTCTGAGCCAAATACATTATTCTTTAACATTGATGAGTTTGATTGTAATACTCCTTAAATAGATTTTTCATTAAAGGAATTGAAGTTGATGGGGAAAAATATTCTATTAAGAAGATAGTAAAAAAATTAAAGCTGTTTAAGAGTTCTGTATAGAGAGTGATAAAAGACTTCAAGGATTTGGGATGTTTTAATTTCCCTAAAAAATTTGGTAGACCTTCAAAAAAACGTCATCAAAACAAAATTGTTTGATTAAAAAGATGGCACAAAAGAATAGATTGAAGAGAGTAATTTTCATGAAGTTCATTTTTCTCATGGCATAAATAGATTGCGTAAAACAATGATGAAATACTTGAATTAGATTGGCTTGTTTTTTTGCTCCTCTGCAAAGAAAGCTTAAGTAAAATGAACAGATCATTGCATTTAAACTTTGAATGTTGATTGTAACAAAGTTGTTTTTGCTTCTGTTGATGAATGGCTGATATTTTTTAATTTCTGGTCTTAATCATTTCAAACGGACATGTAAAGCACAACATGTTTGAATGACTTGCTTTGATTTCTAGGATTCACAGGGTCTTCAGATCTTATCCTAGTTGTCAGGAATCTTCATATAATGGTGCCAATCCCTTAGTTTTTGGATCAGATCTAAAAGAATTTTTGATTTTGTTTATTTGCTACGGGTTTAACATTGTATCGACATTTTTTGTCTGTTAATGCTGAGAAAAATCATTTTTTCTATAAATTCTTTCTTTCAACAACATATGTAAGTATGTATGTGTTATATTAAAGCTGCTATCCATTGCAACTTACTCTGATTGCTTTGTAATAATATAAACATACTTACAAAAATTGTCTTCATTATATAAGTGTTCATTTATTGCTAATTAAGGACATTTTAAGTTAATAAAGAGAATCTTATTATAATTTCTTGATTATTAAAGTATTTGTCTGAAAAAACAATCTAAAACTCAAGGATTTATATGTAGTGTTTTTTAAGTTCTTGCTTCAGTTTATTTTGCAACTTGTAAAACAAATTGACAAACAATTGTGTCACAGGTTTTATAAGAACTAAAAATGTTTTGGTTTTTGGAATTATTGAGATGAAGTGAGATTGAGTTATCAGTTTGCACTTTATCTTCTTCATTGTTATCATCATAACATTTTAGCCAATGTACCATCCAGAAGGCGTTTTGCAATTCAACATAGGAATTGTCAGTCCCATTCAAAGTTGATATAAATATAAATATAAATTGCAAAAGGAACCCTAACCCAAAATAATAACCTTTATTCAAAAGTATAGAATCTTCAATATCCAATTTAAAAATATTAATTTCACAGGCCCTGGACCTTTTTTAGCAAAATAATAATGAAAAATTTTGACATATTATCAAAATATAAAAACCTATTGATTTTATAAATTAAAACAATTCTTGGTTTCTAGAGCTTATAAGTGACATTCATCAAGATAGTTTAAAGGGTTTAAAAAACTGGTGAGACTGCTAATTTTATGTTTTACTGGATTTTGTGAAAAAAAGTCAAGCTGTAGAAAAGCCAAGATGTAGACTTACCAAGAGAAATTTAGGTTGTGAGTTACAATGAGTTCATGTTTGTTAATATGTCAGAAGAACAAACTGTAAAAAAAGAGGGGATATTTACTATCAATTGTTATTCTGTGCTGTTTTGAGTAAATTTGAAAAAACAAGGTTTATTTTATTAAACATATTTTCACAGGGAATTGTAGATGCTAGATGAGTTTCTTTTAGCTTGAGCTAATTGTAAGTTTTATTATTAATTGATATTATTAATTTTGTTAATCTGTGGGTTAATAAAGTTAAACATGATTTTAACTAAAAGAAAAGAAATTTTTTCAATTTTAGATGATGACAATTTTATTTTAGAGATTAAGAATCAAAAAACAAAATTGTAATAAAAATCTTTAAGAAATAAACGAAAAAATATGTAAGTTTTAAAAAAGGTACCAAGTTTTTGTTTTTTAATGAAAATTAAATATTTGCAAAAGATACCAGCTGTTCTGTTTTATTCTTTGGGAACTTGGATGATGCTTTATGCTGGCATATCAGGGTCTTAGAAAGATCTTATCAAATGTGCTTATGGCAAATTTTTGATATCACATTGGATGCACATTGAATTGAAATGTTTTTATGGATTTGTTTTATTTTTGTTTCTGTTAAAAACTTCTTTTTCTTCAGTTATTTCTTTTTCCCTATTCTTTTTCTCTCTCTTTTTATTTTATTTTACTTTCATTCATTAAGTTTCCTTCTTTTCATTTTTCTTTTGTTAGTTTTCTCTTTCTTTTTTCCTAAATTTCTTTTTAACACTTTCTCACTTCTCTCTCTTATTTTCTTCATTAATCAGTTATCTTTCTTCTTTTACATTTCTCTTCTCCCTCACTAATCTTCACCCTTTCTTTTTTTGATTCTCTCTATTATTTTCTTTGCTTCTTTTATTTTTTTAATTCTTTTTTGTTCCTTCTTTCTTTATCCCTCTTTCTTTTCTCTCTCCCTCTTTTCCATCCTCTTCCTCCTCCCCCCCTTCATAGAAGACCCACAAACCATGCCAAACCCAAAATCTCAACTTTGTTTCTCCTTGGAAACTATTCTCATTTCCTTATCTCAACAAATTGAATCATTAGCTAAAAATAATTTTAAATATGATACAGGTTTGCACTAATTTAAATTTAAATATGATACAGGTTTGCACCTGTTTTAATTACTTAATATTAGATTTATGAATAACTTAGCAGCATAATTAGGCTATCAATAAATTACGATGTTAGAAAAAATAAAATAAATAAATAAGAACATTTAAAGATCTTCAGGATTATGTTGAAAATACATTTAATTTTTTTTTAAATATTTAATTAAACATAATAATAATCATTATAGATTATCTGTTCCTCTATAATGACTGCCACTTCTTTACAGAAGAAAGCCAACCCTCACTACATGCTCGAAAGCAAATGAATCTAGACATGGTTCCACATACCCTCATTCATTTTGCATAGTTTTCTACATATGCTAGAGGATAGACTTCCTGGTGAATGGCCCACCTCTGTCTGCTCCCCACTCTCCCATCCACCAGAATGCTGTCTTAAATGTAGCTCTGTGATTTGTAAGATCTTCACAGTATTGTCGATCCTGAATGAATATCTATCATCAAAATCAAAGCCCACTATGATGTCTTGTGTATATGAGCTTGCTTAAAAGCAATGTTCTCGATTCCCCTTTGCCCAAAGTTCTGATATCTACCCAAGATGAAATCAAAGGAAAATACCAGTTTCGCAGTAAATATTATTAATTTATTAAACTCTCTATCATCATATATATATATATATATATATATATATATATATATATATA
>JAUZSX010347668.1:0-10257 GCA_034780655.1 Idiosepius hallami
TCTTGTCCTTTTCTTTTCAAGTTTTAACAAGTTCTTTTACTTTTCTAAGTTTAATCTTAACCATATTACTTTTCATGCTGCAATATTTGAAGTTATAAATTTATTATATTTTTTACTATAATAATATCTTGTCCTTTTCTTTTCAAGTTTTAACAAGTTCTTTTACTTTTCTAAGTTTAATCTTAACCATATTACTTTTCATGATCGCCTTTTTCTATTTAACATATATATATATGTGTGTCCGCGCGCGCGCGCGTGTGTGTGTGTGTGCGTAAAAAAAACGGTTCCAGGACGCGACGACATTATTAAAGGAAGCTTATTATGCATCAGGTATTTATGGAAAGGGTGACGATTTGTCCACCGGGTAACCAGGTTTTATTATATTTGGATTTTATCACTTTGGTCGAACCAAGGGGTAAAGAGAAAAAGGAGAGATAAGAAGAGGGGGATAAAGAGAGAAATAAAGAAGAAGAAGAAGAAGAATTAGAAGAAGAAGAAGAAGAAGAAGAAGAATTAGAAGAAGAAGAATAGAAAGAACAAATAAAACATTAGAAGGAGAATTAGAAGAATAGAAATAATAATAAGAGAAAGAACAGTAGAAAGAAGAGAAAGAAGAGAAAGAAGAGACAGAAGAAATAAAAGATAAGAAGAAAAATTAGAAGAAGAAAAAATATGAAGAAGAAAAAGAAGAAGCATTAGAATTGAAGAAGAGGAAGACGATGAAAAAGAAGAGAAAAAGAAGAAGAATGAGAAGAAAAAGAAAGAAAAAGAAGAAGAAAAAAGAGAGTAAAATAAGAAGAAAAAGGTAAGGAAGAAAGGAGAAACAACGACGAAGAAGAAGAATTAGAATTGAAGAAGAGGGAGAAGATGAAAAAGAAGAAAAGTGAGAAGAAGGAAAAGAAAGAAAAAGAAGAAGAAAAGATAAGGAACAAGGGAGAAACTAAGAAGAAGAAGAAGAATTTAAGAAGAAGAAGAAAAAGAAAATGGTGATTTAACGAATGGGCAATTTCTTCCTTGCAATCCCTTCCAGTTGCTGTTGTTGTGGCTGCTAGACTCTATAATGACGACGATAATTTCAACGAGAAACGAATTGAAAGTAACATGGAGACAGGACGCCAAAAAGGGAACTCAAAAAAAGATCGAACGTGACAGGTGCTTAGCCACATAGCACCCTCGTCGCATAATGCACCTTGCGGCCCCTTAACCCCCCCAAAAAAAATGGCAAGTTGCCCCCCCATCAACATACTGGAGCTTTCGATTATATTATATTTAATTAATGAGCACCAACCCAAGTTTGACACAAGGCCTTTTATTAAGTGTCCTTACCCGGGCTTTTTACATTCGGTGTTACCCTTCACCTTGATGAGCTGCTCTCCCGTGTTAACGAACTCCATCTTCCCAAGGCAGCTAAAGGTGAATGCAATGGTTTTGACTGTGATTTGAACTCGCGCACTACGATTCCAGAGCCTGAGCTTTTACCAATGCTCCACCGTCGCTGCCCATATATATTTGTATATGTATGTATATATGGTCTTTGATCGAAAGCTCTAGTATGTTGGGGGATCAAATTAGGGGAGAGGGGGCCGCAAGGCGCATTCTGCATTTATGACGCAAGGTGGCTAAGCACGTCACTGATTAAAACCATCGCATTTACCTTAAGTTGCCTCGGACAAATGGGGCTCATTAACTGGGGAGAGCAACTCAACTAGGTGAAGGACAACACTGATTACAAAAGCCCAAATATACAAGGGACACGTAAAAATAGCCTTGTGTCTAACATGGGTTTGCGCTGGACCAAGTAAATATTATATATACAAATATCATTGTGACCGTCCTCAATTATATTTGTTTTGACTGTTGACTCCCAGAAATAGTACAGATAGAAAAATTACACCTAGGTTTTGCGGGGATCTATTTAGTGAACTATTGCTTTACTAAGACTATGGGGAGCATGTTGTTATTAGCAGAGGACACCAGATTGGGGATCTGGACCGATAAGAAGTCTGTGGTATTTTGACCTTTCCTTCTGGCGATTCCCTGTCTTTCCAGCAAGCCGATTGGTGGAACAGACTTCCAAGTGAGCATCTTCTAAAAGCTTCTTAGTTTTGGTTTAGTTTAGCAAGATTAGAAAGTCTTACGTAGCAAATAAAAATAGTTAAGAAGATTAAAAAAAGGTCTCCGAGTTTGTTTCCTCCCCGCGTCTGTTTGCTTGCTTTGCCTATCTGCCACCCACGAGAACAAACGACAAAGTGGACATGTTGAATTTGATGGAAGTCAATAAAAAAGTTTAGCGATAAAAATCAACGATAATTCCAGAATGTAAACAAAGCAGTTCAAACTACATACAGGGTGCCTTAAAATAAATAAAACCCATAAAACCCATGCTGATGAATATGTTGATTTTGAACTTATAGTTTTGATATTTTTCAGATTTCATAGCAGTTATAAATAAGGACATTTTACGTGCTCATTGTATCATTGTTTTTTTTTGCAATCGGTGTTAACCTTCACCTAGATAAGTTACTCTCCTGGAATTGCACGAGTTCAAGTCAAAGCTTTTACCACTGCTCGTAAGGAACTATAGTGAATAAAGCATTTCAGGCAACGAAAATAACACTCAGAAAATATAGGAATTAAACGTTTCCAAGACTGAAGGGACTGTAATGAATAAAGCAATTCAGTAAAACACAGCAATACTGGTTATATTTACTTGGACGAACACAAACCTAAGTTGGACAAAAAAATAACAAAAAAGAACGTTTATCGAAAAATAGTTGTCCTCGGTATTAAATGACCTAAAATGGTTACATGCTGAAAAACGAAACGAACTAACAAACTTTTTTGATATTTATTATAACTAATTATATTTACACTACGATCGCTGGTCGATAACAATAATCCCACTTATAACTTATTTAACTAATTTATTTGATTTAGATTATTTTCTTCTGTTCAGCTTACTTTAAGAAAGTTTCATTTTATTCCTCATATGTGCAACCAAAACCTTTTTTTTTTCATTTTAACTATGTAGCGATCAGAGATTAGAAGACAGACGAGGGCCTGATTATTCTTAGCTGGATCAACTCAGGGAAACTGATGACGTGTCCCTTCCGGATCTAAATTATGTAACTGTAAAATATATTTACTTGATCGAGCACCAACCCAAGTTTGACACAAGGCCATTTTTATGTGTTCTGTATACCTGGGCATTTTTGCATTCAATGTTGCCTACACCTACAGGATTTGCTCAATCTCAAACGAGTTCCATCTTCCCGAGGCAGATATAGGTGAATGCAATGGTTCTGGCTGGGATTGGAACTCACGTAATACGATTCCAGAGCCAAAGCTTTTACTGATGTTCCACCTTCGCTGTCTACAGGACCGTGCTTAGTGCCCCCGCAAACCCCACGATTGCAGGGGGCTGCAAGCTCCCTAGGGGCTGCAAGGCTCCTTGGCTTAACTATAAAAACTTTATCACACTTGAAATATATACCTATCAATCCATCTCCCTTTCTGTCTTTCTTTCTTTCTCTCTAAATATATATTTGTATATGTATGTATATATTGTGTTTAATCGAAAGCTCTAGTATGTTATCGGGGAGGACTTACCTTTTTAGGGAAAAATGAACCGCAAGACGCATTCTACGGGGTTGCAAGGTGGCTAAGCCCAGCACTGACTGCCTTATATGTTTTTGTTTAATATTTGCAGATATGTGACCATTAATTATAAATAATATGATTTTAGACCCCAAGCTTTTACCATTGCTCTACCATAGCTGTCTAATATTAAATATACTTGGTGAGCAATAACCCAAGTTAGGCATAAGGCCATTTTTGCATGCTCTTATCCAGGCTTTTTACATTCAGAGTTAACGACCCCCATTTGCCCAAGGCTGCTAAAGTGAAGGTAATGGTTGATTTGAACTTGCGTAATCCGATTCCAGAGCCTGATCTTTTATCAATGTTCCACCTTCTCTGCCTAATATGTTTTCGTATAATATTTGCAGATATGTGATTATTAAATATAAATAATAAGGTCACTAAGAAGTAAGAAAGTATATTTCATAAATGACCATGAATAACGAGGTAGAAATATTTGTAGTCTTTTCTCTGGCTGATTAACTCCCATTGTGCTAATTTTCATAAAGGCAATCTCCAGTAGAGAACCTCACAAATATCCTTTTAGATCATGTGAAAGCCTTGCCAAATAGTTTCCTTATTTACCAGTCTCATTAAAAATCCCATGGTCCCTGTTTTTGCCTGCCACATGCAACTTATGGAAGCCAAAGTTTGCTTCATTTGAATGAGAATCAAAAGATCCAGCTTTTCTTATTCAATACCAGCAGGTTCACCCGACACTGCCCAGTAAAGCAGGTTGATTTGTCACTACTTTTTTTTTTTTAGAAAAGTAACACAACTGCTGGAGTGATAGATGAGATTTGATGTGATAAGTAGGGCTATGATAAAAAGCTTTTATTAAAGATTATTCTTGTAACAGACTTGACTATTTTGCAATTTTACTACTTCTTTTAATTCTTTACGACTGTGATAATATGCTTTATTAAAGATTATTTTTGTCACAGACTTGACTATTTTGTGATTTTACCATTTCTTTTAATTCTTTGCTTATTAGTAGGGGTGTGATAATATGCTTTTATTAAAGATCATTCTTGTGACAAACTCGGCTACTTTGCAATTTTACCATTTCTTTTAATTTTTTACTTATTAGTAGGGCTGTGATAATAAGCTTTTATTAAAGCTAAAGACTAAAGCAGTATTACTTGGCTTTATCTAGGGTTTGTGCTGATGCTTTTTTATGATCATTTTGAACTCTATATTTGGTAATTTCAATATTTTCTTTCTTGCTTTAATTTTTTAAAATCCAAACCCTTGCTGATCAACCCATAATAGAAATGTTTAAGACCATTTTCTGGAAAGTGAGCATAAGAAAGTACTTAAGGTTTGAACCAGTGTGTTGTGGCATAAAAGTCCACCTATAAAACTCATTGTTTAGTTAGAAATTGTAATTGATAATACATCTTTTTACATTATAGATTTTAATATGGGAATCGTTCCAAAAGTAAAGACTCTTATTTTTCTTTTGTCCAATTGGATCACAGAGGATTGAAAATTGTATTTTTTTTAGGAATAAACTTATGCATTCATGACTTTGAAGTTTCATCTCTCTGTTGTAGATATTGACAATGTAGGACTCTAAGAGAAACATCCCCTGCAATGGACCTGCATCCAAAGCTGAGATCCATCATTGAATTTCTCTATGCAGAAAAAACTGAACCAATCAACATTCATAGGTGCCTGTTAAACGTTTACGAAATCAGTACAGTTTGGAAATGTGTTCGTTGATTTCAGAGTGGCGAATGAAATTTAAGTCATCATCATCATTATCATCATCAGTCGACCATAGTTGCCTTTATGGACCTCAGTAATACGCGCCAAACTTCCTTATTAAGCATTGCCATCCCAAGGTCCTCACCTCTAAAATCTACATCTCTGGAGATGTCATCAGGAAATAAAAGTTTTCTAGCTCTCATATTAACAGAAAGTGGTTTCCATAGAATAGGTAAGACTACCTCAGTTTTAGCACGGTAGCATTGCCCAGCAAATAACACTATTTGAGATTTCACATGTGCAGAGACACAAAATAATCATTAATTAAAGCATATTATCACAGCCCTATTGATAAATAAAGAATTAAAAGAAATGGTAAAATTGCAAAGTAGCCGAGTTTGTCACAAGAATAATCTTTAATAAAAGCATATTATCACAGCCCGACTAATAAGTAAATAATTAAAAAACATGATAACATCACAAAACAGTCATATCTGTTACAAGAATAATCTTTAATAAAAGATAAATTATCACAGCCATACTAATAAGTAAAGCATCAAAAGACATGGTACAATTTTAAAATAGTCAAGTCTGTGATAAGAATAATCTTTAATAAAACATGTTATCACAGCCAAACTAATAAGTAAAGAATTAAAAGAAATGCTAAAATCACAAAATAGTCAAGTCTATGACAAGAATGATCTTTAATAAAAGCATATTATCAAATCCCTACTAATAAGTAAAGAATTAAAAGAAATGGTAAAATCGCAAAATAGTCAAGCTGTGACAAAAATAATCTTTAATAAAAGCATATTATCACAGCCAAATGATAATAGTTTTTTTTTAGAAAAATATATTTGAATTACATAAAATACGGAACAAAATGATCGCAAAACGAGCATAAAAACAAATCTAAAGCAAGGTTGGGAAATTCTTCTAGTATTAGATCTAAATGACAACGCTTGGTTAGCGATAATTCTCTCTTCTGCTTCGAGGTAAGAAGAACATTATATCTTCTCTTTTCAACGAGAAATTTCTGACTAATTTTTTTTTTCTGTTCTGCTTTTTTTAATTCAAAAATTTCTATTCTTATTTTTAAAGAATTTTTTTTAACTTTTTTAAATAGAATTTTAAATTGGTAAACCCAAAAAAGAATAGATCGCCTGCGGCTCTACGCTAATCTGCCCAAAATTTGTTAAAATTTATTTGTTAAAAAAAAAAAAGGTAAAGTAAAGAAAGGAGAAGACTATGATATTTACTTGGTGAGCACCCCCAAGTTTGGCACAAGGCCATGTTTTACGTGCTCTGAAAGGAGAAGACTATAAAGATTTTTTACTCACGAAATTGGAGTCAATTTATAAGTGGGTCAAAAAGAGACATTTTTTTTAACTTCTTTTTCTTTTTTTTTCTCCATTCTTCCTTTTCTTCTTCTTCTTCTTCTTTTTCTTCTTTTTCACCTTATTCACCTTTTTCTACTTCTACATCTTTTCTTGATCATCATCATCAGCATTATCTTCCTCTTCTCCTTCTTCTTCTTCTTCTTCTTTTTCTACGTCTTTTCTCATTTCTTCTTCTCTTTCATCTTCTCTCATTTCTTCTTCTTCTTCTCCTTCTTCTTCTTCTTCTTCTTCTCTTTCTTCTTCTCACATTTCTTTTTCTTTCTCTTCTTCTTCTTCTTCTTCTTCTTCTTCTCTTCTTCTTCATCTTCTTCCCTTTTTTCTTCTCCCACTTCTTGTCTGTCTCCCATTTTTTCTTTTATTTTTCTTTTCCTTTTCTTCTTCTTCTTCTTCTTCTTCTTCATCGTATTATTATTATAATTATTATTATTATTATTATTATTATTATTACTATTATAATCGTTACTTTATTATTATTATTATTGTAAGATAAATAGCTAAATACGCAGATAGATTGACGAAAAGAAAGAGAGAAAAAAGAAAGAGAGAGAGAGAGAAAATTGATTGGGGTGAGAGAAATATAGATAAATAGAGAGAGGGGGATAGAGACAGAGAAAGAAAATGGAGAGACGAGGATAATATATATATATATATATATATGTGTGTGTGTGTGTGTGTGTGTGTGACTGTGTGTGTGTGTGTGTGTAGAGAGAGAGAGAGAGAGAGAGAGAGAGGTATAGAGAGAGTAAGAGTGGGGAAAGAGAGAAATGGAGACAGAACGATAAATAGATAGATAGATAGATAGATAGACAGAGTGAGAGAGAAAACATCAAATAGGGTGGATCGAGATGAGATAGATAGATAGATAGATAGATAGATAGATAGATAGAGGGAGAAAAAGAGAAAGAGAAAAAATGGAGAGATGAAGAAGGGGGTCGATCGATCGATAGATAGATAGATAGATCGATAGATAGGGATAGAGAGACAGAGTGAGAAAGAAAAAAAATTAAAGAGGGTGCGATCTAGATTAGATAGATAGATAGATAGATAGATAGATAGGGAAAGAGAGAGAGAGTGAGAGAGGGAAAAGGAAAAAATTCAAAGAAATCAGATAGATACATAGACAGAGAGAAAATGACAGATGAGATAGATAGATAGATAGATAGACAGAGAGAAAAAGAGAAACAAAATGGAGAGACGGAGGTAAATAGATAGATAGATAGATAGATAGAGAGAGAGAGAGAGAGAGAGAGAGAGAGGGGGGGATATCGAGAGAATAAAGAGAGCAATACAATTCGTGTTCCAACATAAACGAATCAATCTCCTTAATGAAATGACACGCATCACAAAGCCTCAACGCAGAAATAATAAAAAAAAGCCTTCCCAATATTTCTGCTATTTTGACCGGTGCTATTCATATTCCATTTAGAATTTACTCGATGGCCATAAAAGCAATTATTCTCGAAAATTAGAACCTGCAAGCTATTAAGAACTCCAAATAGCCTGTCAAACCGCCGGCTCTGCTTGCTCTCTGGAACATTATCATTGCCTAATATCAGGTTGTCCCAAAAGTTCGAAGGACCAGTGAGGTAGAATGTTTGAGGATGGGGTGATATCCCCGAAATATAAGAAATAAATAAAATAAAAAAATAACAAACCAGAATCATTTAAAACATGTCAAGAATTATTTGATTCGATGTTTGTTTATTGTTTATTTGTGTTTTACGGCATATTAATGTTTTTCATGCCATTTAATGCCAGTAATGGTTTTGACTAGACAAGGATTTAAATATATATATATATATATATATATATATATTTACTTGGTGAGCACAAACCCAAGTTTGGCTCAAGGCCATTTTACACACTCTTACCCGGACTTTTTGTATTCGGTGTTATCTTTCATCTAGATGAGTTGCTCTCCCGACTTAACGAGCTAAAGGTGAATGCATTGGTTTTTGACTGGGATTTGAACTCGCGTACTACGATTCCAGAGTCCGAGCTTTTACCAATGCTCCAACTGTTTATGAATATATATTACTATAAAATACTATATTACTGTAAAAACTGCCACATATGCTCTTTGTAGAAAAATAGTAATGACATTGGTTTGCTTTTTTCCATCCTAAGTGTAGGTCACAGACTGAGAAATCTTATGGGTTGAGAACCTATCTGTTGAAGAGTGAACACCTCCCAGATTAAACTCGCCCGATTCGGCGCCGGTCAGCGCATGCCGGCACCTCGTGGCAGTCTCAACGAGCCCGTCTCGGCGGTAGGCTGCCCGGCAGACCATGTCTCATGTTTATTTGTTAATACACGTTTGTTTCACTGTTCCCTCGTGTTCTTGTCAATTCCTCTCTGTTACAACACTATCATAGGAGTTTCAATATTGATTTGCTCTTTTTTCCCCGTTCCGTCCCTAGTTCAGGTCACGCAATAAAAAAACCTAGAGTGGTATATACCTTAGCGCCCTAATATTGCTTTAAAGATGTATTTAATTGTTGTGATGGTGAGTTCGAATCTCTTCCTCGTGTCGCCAGTTGTTGTGGTTGCCACTTGTTGTGGTCGAGCGTAGTGTTGTATACTGTGTAGTTATTAAATATAAGAAACAAGACGGCAGTATTAAGAGTTAACAAATATATTAACAAAAGGTACATAAATGGTGGCGTATGGCATAGCAGCATCTTCTATGTCTCCCCTTTTTTCTTTTCTTTTTCTTCTCCTTTTCTTCTTCTTCTTATGGCATGGCAGCATAGTGGCTCCTGGCTGCTATGCTGAAACCTCTCTCTCTTTCTTTTTCTCTGTCTCTCTCACACTCTCTCTCTTTCTCTGGGTGACGAGAGAGATCACATTTATAGAGTTCATTCTGGGGTGTGTTTCCCCCACAACATTAATAAAGTAAGTAAAATTAAAAGTAAAGCAAAAAAAAAAAAGATTAAATTCCAAATTCCGTTTCTCTCTTAGTATAAATGCGCCAAATAAAACTGTGTTGTGCCCACGAGCCATATGTTGCCAGTACGTAATTTAGTTGAACCGGATTCAAATTTGAAGCCCGTTTTTTGCCAACGGGAAAGACTGTGTATTGCCGTTTAACGAGCAAACAAAACACAGGAAGAAACAGTTCTTCGCCCAGTCAGCATTTTTTACTCTTTCTATCTACCGATTTGTATATTCGTTTGTTTCTCTAAACATCTATATCTATTAGAACAGCGACGGGGGAACATTGGTAAAAACTTGGGCTCTGGAATCGTATTACGCGAGTTCAAATCTCAATCAGAACCATTGCATTCACTTTAGTTGCCTCTAGCAGATGGAGCTCGCTAACTCGGGAAAGCAACTCATCTAGGTGAAGAGTAGCACTGAATTAAAAAAAGCCCGGGTATATCGAACACGTAAAAATGACTTTGTGCCTAACTTGGTTTGGTGTTCGATCAAGTAAATATGATATTTACTTGGTGAGCACCCCCAAGTTTGGCACAAGGCCATTTTTACGTGCTCTTACCCGGGCTTT
>JAUZSX010347679.1:0-10256 GCA_034780655.1 Idiosepius hallami
AAAGTAATGGTTTTGACTGGGATTTGAACTCGCGTACCACGATCTCATAGTCCGAGCTTCTACCAATGCTCCACCGTCGCAGCCCTTAATGCCATAATTATTAACAAAGTTGACATGATTCAACTAGTTTGTGGCCTAATGAATTACCACTATGCTCTGCTTTACTTTCTTTAAGCAAATTGATTGTCATTTTTTATTGATTTATCACAGTGGAGAGAAATTTAAGTGGCTTTCTCCCAAAGGATCATGGGAATTTATGTTAGCTGGCTTAAACTTAAATGCCAGACAAAAACAAGTTTATACACGTAAGTGTGTGTTTATCTTCATGGAAATAATTAGCAACAACACGTACAGATGTGAAAAGCCAGAAAGTGGAATATGTTGAAGACAGAAAATGTGTTGATCTAAGATTTACATTAGAATTTCATATGTGTACAAACTTTTTCATTTAATATCTAAATGAATAGTTTGAAATCAAATCTATATTTAGAGAGCACATCATTATTTAAATTGATTTCATTTGATAGTGATTAATTTGTTTCTTCTTTATCATAAAAAGTATATATTTATCTTCTTACATTTTTTTTACATATAAAAAATGTTTAAATAAAGAAATTCAGAACTTGCTGACACATATATATATATCAGCAATTTATCAGGGACAGTGAAAGTAAAGCATTAGTAAAAGCTTTCGCTCTGGAATCATATTACAAATCCCAGCCAAAACCATTGCCTTTACTTTAGTTGCCTCCGGTAAATGGGGCTCATTAACTTAGGAGAATAACTCATCTAGGTGAAGAGCAAAATTGATTACAAAAGCCCAAGCAAAAATGTCCTTGTGCCTAACTTTGGTTTGTGGTCGACCAAGTAAATATAATATCAGGGATATTCTAATGCATGCCTTCTGACTCAGGTCACTCAGCCTGCACATCATAATATGTGTCTAATGATCGTAGCTGACAACCCTCCATAGTTAAGTCAATATGCACAGATCACCTACTACACAGACTCTACATGTGGCATTAAACTAAAAAATAAGGGAGGGGCCCCATTTTATTTTCTGTCTGAGTGGCCATAACACTCTCAGTCCGCTCCTGGTAAGTGGTTAACTGCCAGATCTTTTTTAGAGCATTAGATTTGGCAACCGTCAGCATGGAAGACTCTTCAAGTCTGAAAGAAGAAATAAAAGCAGTTTATAAAGACTAGCAGAACCTGTGGAAATTCTAGTTGCTGAAACCTCAACCTCCACGTCAGCAAGAACTTTCTGGTCACATAAGCAAACAATCAGAATGAGGTTGTTTTTCCAAATAAAAATTATTGAAATATTAGTTCAGATCAGATTATGAATGAAAAAAAAATTTGGAGAACTGCTAGAGATATTCATCATAATTATTATTAGTCGACCGTAGTCGCCATTATGGCCCTCATAAACCCGCGCCAAATCTCCCTATCAAACATTGCTGTCCCTAGGTCCTCATCTCTAATACCTACATCTCTGTAGATGACATCTGAAAATGACAGTTTTCTAGCTTTTGGATTATCAGAATGTAGTTTCCATAGGAGAAGAGATGAGACTACATCAGTTTTAGCACAGTAGCAATGGCCAGCAAATTGCACTCTTCGAGATCTCACAAGTGTAGAGACACGGGGCAGATTGCCATAAATATCTAAGATTGATGGATGTATTTTCTAAGGTAGACTTTGCACTCCCATCAAAATGGAGATATTATTACAAGCAATAAAACTAATTTGAAAGAATTTAATTTAAAAAAAATGGTATAATTTATAGTTGGCATTGATGGTATATTTTTTTTCTGACACCAGATAGATGGATTTCGGGGAACCAAATGAATATATAGATAGTTGGTTCTGACTTGCCAACAATTGGATTTACAGACAGTTAGAAAGCCCTTGTTAAATGATTGTTACATTGAGTCCCTTCCCAACCTTCTCTCTCTCTATTTCTCTCCATCTCTTTGCTTTCCAGTTGCTTATTAGTTAAACTGGAAGTGAGCCATGAATATAATATTTATATAATTATTTGCCAATAACCACTACAGTTAACAACCAACACCTTCTCTATTCCTACCATCATCATCAGCTCTACACTTATCACTAGGCCAAAGACTTCCTGTGCACATTGTGTTATTGAAAAAACTACTTGTACACAAAAAGAACGTTTATCAACAAATGATTATTCTCGGCATTAAATCACCTAAAAAGGTTGATATGGATTAAATAGTGCGTATTGTGTTATTCAAAAATGTGTTGACCAAAAGAACAGTTATAAAGTTATGTGCTATTAAAAAAGTTATAAGTTATGTGCTCTTAAAAAAAAACTATGTGTACAAAAAAAACATTTATGAAAAATGATTGTTCAGCATTGGATGATCTAAAAAGGTTGATTTACCATAAAACAAACAAATAAACTTTACAGATAGTAAATGGCCACTCTGAGTATTTATTAAAACATTCGCTGATTGTGCATGTTGAAACTAGCTTGTCCAAGTACTGCTGATTAGTCAGACAGTTGCCTAGAGATTTGTTTGTGGAGTACCAAAAAAGCAGTAACTAAGGACATAGATTAGTTAGTAACTAGGCATATAGATTTGTTTGTAAACAAAGCGATGTAGAGTGAGTTTCTCATGGTTACTAAATTGGCCTTTTTAAGGTCAAATTTGAATGGTTGTTTTATCCCTTGAAAAATTTTTTTTTTGGTCTTTTTTAGATCAGGCCTAAAATTTGTCCTTTTTCTTAATTTTTCAGTCTTTCTTACTTCCTATTTTCTAGTTTTTGTCAACTTTTCAACTTTGTAATTCTTAAGATTTGTAACCTTGACTAAATCTATGGCTTGGAATTGTTCTTTATAATTTTTTATCAGAGACTTTTAATTTGTTTGAAACGTAAACCTTTATAATGCCTAAGTGGGAAAAGACTTAAGATAATTGAAGTAAATTTAACAATGCATGAGAAAAAAATCTATTGAAGTAATTTTATCTTATTTTTCCATTTGGTATAAATAGATAAAAAATTGTAATTTGGTCCTTTTTTTTTATATAAATATTTATATTGTTTTGGCCCTTTTTTTTGCTTGTCATTTGGCTTTTTGCACTTTTTCTGGTTTGTCAACCCTTTACCTCATAAGTGGTAACCAGAGATATAACGCTAATTGAAAATATCGGAATAGAGGTACTTTTGGAATGTAAGGGTTAACAGGTTACCATGTAATCAAGCTACAACAAACCACATTATTTTCTTTTCAATGTAATATTTTAGAAGTTCAAGTTAAGCCTTTTCCACCAAACCATTGAAGACTTATTGCATGAGTAAAGTCACTAGTATAGCTTGAGGTCCTTTCGTGGGGGGTGTTGTTTTATGTTATTAGAGTACAATGAGTCTTGTTGCAAGGTTTGTTCTTCAAGATTAGTTGAGCTCTAAGAAAGCATGTGCTTTCTGGCACAGTGTTGGTTGTGTCTGTCAGAGGGAAGAGACAAAGCTGACTGCTAGTTTAGATGCTGGGTTGTCAACGGCTGAACACAAACTGTTCTTTTTGTATGTTCAAATCTTGAGGCCAAATCTCTGCCGTAGCTGAGACTCTTCATACTTTTGTGAATGTGAAAGGGTGTTGTTAACCTCTGTCTGCTACAGACTTATTTGCTAAGCAGAAACTTTAATTAGATTTTTAAAACTTTTTATTGATAAAATGAACAAATAGAAAAACAAGTAATATTATATAATTCTTTTTTTGTTCTTCAATGATTTTCTTCACTGGCAAATTTACCATGTAGTACAGAAGCTAATTAGAAATCTCCGACCGACACAAACAACCATGTTCAATATTGTCATTTTTACATAGTGTGTCAACAATGAATGTGTTGTAAGCAAACAGTAAAATAAAATTTAAAAAAAGGAGGAAATAATAAAAACATGAATAGAATAAAATAAAATAAAAAGAAGTTAAAAATAAAAAGTAAATCAAAAAGTAATGATTGCATTAAGAATTTTATTTATTTATCTAATATACTATTAAAACTCTAACCGTCGTACTTGAACGGGTTTCCACATCCGGTTTTGAATTTATGGACATGTGCGTGGCTTGATCAAGTAGGCACTATATTTCTAGAAAATATGAAATTGAACTGTGAACACTGCTATTCTTAAATGGTCACCAATCTTATTACTGCTCTGGTTCGACGTTGCTTAACTTCGGTGAGCTGACGGAAACCGGTGACTCCAATGCAACTTGACCGTATAAATCATTTCAGCATTTTAGAAGTGGTGATTCTTGCTTAAAATTTTTTTTTTTTCAAACACTGAGAAGATAAAAGGAACCGTTTTTTAATTAGAAATAAACAAGTAAATAAATAACGTAGAAGCCTTTTTTGAAAATTAAAAAAAATAATTCATTCTCAAACACGAAGCGTTTTTGAAAATAAAAATATTGGCAAGTCCCAGGTGCCGAGCAATACTTCTTGTTATTATTATTAGTTGACCCTAGTCGGCTTTATGGACCTCACTAACCCATGCCAAACTTTCCTAACAAGCATTGCCATCCTTAGGTCCTCACTTCTGATACCTATATCCCTGAGGATGACTTCAAGAAATGACAGTATTCTAGCGCTCGGATTATCAGAATGTGGTTTCCATAGAAGAAGAGAGGAGACTACCTCGTACTTAGTGTGGTAGCAAGAATCTTATGAAGATGTCATTTATTTTCATTTTAAATCCCAGTGAACAGCCTTGAGAAGAATGACAGAAAAACTTGTCTTCCGGGAACATCTGTATTTGAATGGTCCTCATACTAATCACAATATCTTTATCTCATTATTCATTAGTTAATACCATTACTGCTTCTCATTACATTAAAAAGAAGTTAAAAGTTATCGGTGCCATTTCTTTTTGTATTTTTTTTTACCTTATTTTTTTTGTTATCCATTTTCCTGATTGCTATTGTCTGATATCTTTCAGGCAAATGTTTTAATTCCCGATTTCGCTAATGCATTAGTTTAGCCTAATTTTAGATTCCGCAGGTTTTAATTTTGTCTAATTTTCTTTAATACCAGTGCCGTGCTTAGCCACATAGTGGCCCCGACACAGAATGTACCTTACGTCCCCTTTTCCCCTCAACATACTGGATGCGTCGATCAAAGAATATATATAAAGATATACAGAGAAAAACAGATAAACATAGGGTTGATAGATATAAGTATGATAATGATTTTTTAGTTAACCCTAATAATTAATTATTTTGGTAATTTTTGCACTACAAAAGATCTGTAAAGTCAAAGAGCCTTGCGGTCCCTAGGGAGCTTGCGGCCCTACACGTATTTGTGGGGTCTGCGGGGGCACTAAGCAGGGCTCTGTTTAAAACTCTAGTTTGTTTTTTGTTTTCCTTTCTCTCTTTTTCTAGCACACATAAGATATTTATAAATTTATATCCTGACAATTTATGGGACAAAGTTTCTCTCTACCGTCAAGTAATCAAACCAAATGAGAGCGCGTAACATGTGGGAGAATTCAGATTATTTTTTTTTGTGTTTGTTTCCGGAAATGATTTTTGTTTTTTTGATTTAGAGTTTAAATTTACAACTTAAAATCATTAAAATCTCAGAAGCTTCTGAATCGCCATGAGTAAAGACTGCAAAAATTTGTTTACAATTTTCTATGCTTTTTCTATCATTTATTATCTAATCCGTTTTTTTATGAAAATTCTGTATAAAAACCATAAGGTTCTGGAAAAACTTGTTATGATTTTACACAGGATCTTTTTAAAAAATATGCCCAACGCTTTTACAAGCCATTAAGAGTGCTTTTTTTTCCAAAACAATAACAATATGGCCTCCAAAGAGATAAAACTTTTCTCCTCTAGGTCATGGGTTGTACAGTAAGGTAATAATCTACTTGCGTAAAAACTAGCTTGTTATAACAATATGTTATAGTATTGCTGTGGCCCTAATTCCACAAGGAATCAAAAGACATAATATAATATATATTTGGTCAAGCACCCAGTCAAGTTAGGCACAAGGCCCGTTTTATGTGCTATAATAGATGTTTTAAAATCAGTGTTTTCCTCACTTGACTGAGCACCCAGTCGAGTTAGGCACAAGGCCAGTTTTATGTGGTCTTCACTATCCCAGACTTTTTAAAATCAGTGTTGCTCTCACTTGACAGAGCACCTAGATTAGTTAGGCACAAGGCCAGTTTTTTATGTGCTCTTCATTATCCCAGACTTTTTAAAATCAAGATTGTCTTTTACTTAGATGAGTTACTCTGCTTGAGTTGAAAGGTCTCGTCTACCCAGGTTTTTAGAATCAGTGTTATCTTTAAACCTCGATGAGATACTTTCCAGAATTAACGACCCTTACTTCACATCCTTAAGGCAGTTGTAAGTGAACATAATGGTTTTGACTGGAATTTAGATTCTTTCCCTGATATTAATTTACTATGCTACGTTTTATGTTGCAGCAAAAAATAACAGATATCTCAAATAAGATAAACTGGGGCTGACAGTGTTTTCATGGCTGAGAGCACGTTAATTTACCTGATTTTAAACGAGGGCTTACTTGAAACACAAAGCCATCAAGAATAGACGCTTTGAATAAGTAGCAATTATTTGAGAAATAATGGTTTTTGGCAAAACTGTACTTGGTCAAAACTATGATTACTTCAACTAATTTTATTATTTAGTCCAAAAGCCAGTATTTTTATGCAAGATCAACAGTTGATGAAATTCACAATTAAGGCTTCACCTCTTTTAGCTATTAAGCTGGTGGCGTTGCAGTGAATGAAAGGTAAAGTAACGCCACTCTTCAGGGCTCTACTTTGCGTGTAAAACACTCCCATTTGCAAGTGATTTTTTCAGTTGGTGACTAAATATAAAAAAATCGCTTATCTTTTTGTCGACTGTTTTGTGTTTTTTTTTTCACAGACAAATCTTTCATTAGTGAATGAAGAATGTCTTTTCAACTTAGATTTTCTTAAAATAAAAACGAGCAAAGACAATGATAGGTTAATAGTTACTTTTTTTTCTTTTTTTAAACAATGCTTTTTAAAGAAGTATTTCTAAAACTAAAATGAAATTAATCACAAGGTATCATTTCCCAAAACTGACTTTTAAGGTTTCAAAAAAAAACTAATAGCATTGGGATAACCTTAAAACCAGGTATGCTGAATTTCCTCCTATAAATTTGATCTATATCATAGTTCGAAACATAACTTCATCTAAAATTATTGGTTTATTCATAATAGTGAAGAGTATTACATGGTTTGGCTAGTAAATTTTCTATTTGGCTAGTAAATAGAAATATTTAGTAGTCAAAGGTCAACTAAAATTATACTTGTCTGTAGAGCCCTGCTCTGGGAAAATGGTTCTAGGAGAAAACACACTTCTCTAGAGATGGAAAATACCCAGAGTCATAGAGGTGGCTTGGGAAAAGTAATGAAATTTTATTTAAATCCTCAGATGCAACAGAATGACAGTAACCACATATTAAACTCTTTGATGTAAAACAATAATAGAATACAACAAAGTCTTTATATTATAAACATAAAATATATATTCAGTTCAATATTCAAATGAAACTGTTATATATAATAAACTTTACAATGAAACAAATCAACAAAGTTTTTGCGTTACGAAAACAACACAAATATCTTCCGTAATTTGCTATATACACTATTTTTTTGTGGCCTCATTTCAATGGCTCTTTTCCAACTCCTTGTCCACCCCAAGATAAAAACCTACACATCTCATGATAATAAAATGTCTTATTGCTGCTAATCCATTTCATTCCATGCACATCAACCATATCAACTCAACTCAATTGCTGACAACAGCTCGTCCCTGCTGTTCCCTTTTCTGTCATTTCTCCCTAGTGTCAGGCCTCTGTAAATATACAACTTCTGTCCTCTACAAACTTACTGTAGACACCGTCAAACAAAATAAGCCACAGGAAAAGTATACATTACACTTTTTGTAGTGGCTGCTGATGTATGTCTTTTATCGCATAACAATTCTTTTAGGTTATTTAATGCCAAGAACAATTAATTTAAAAAAAAAAAAATTGTCAACACTTTTTTTTTAATAGCATAATATGAGCTATTTAATCCATAGCTCAAGGAAATGTAAAGGTTCATACCTTCCCCAAGGGTATGTACATAAACAGAATGTCTGGAGTTTGAAACTCGCATATTACAATTGTGAAGTTCGACTGTCTATCCACTGCTGCAAGTTGACCGCATCGTATCTGCCAAAAGGTTTAGACATTTAATATGATTATAAATATTTCTCAGACAATCTATCATAGCAATAAGATGTTCTTTCTGCTAAGATTTCATATTTCATTTATACTTATATACCTACACTTGTAGGTCACTAATAGTTTCTAGTTAATCTAATAAACTTAGTTTGCTATTTTCACTCTCTGAAAACAGATCATCAATCAAATTTTTGTTAAGGTAGGATGAAAGTCGGACATTTATGTCAAAATGATAGGAAATTTCTTATTATTTAGAGTGCAATGTTGTTGATTATGCAGATCATCCCTGTTTAGTTATTTTTGGTCTAATGACTAGTGTATTGGGTATGAGCGCAGAGATTGGACAATCCAATTAAATACAGAGGGTAAATTTAACCCAGCAAGTCACTGAGCAGAAAAAAGATAACTTCCCTAAATAAGAGCCCGGGCTCAACAGATTTTCTCACTTTACCAAAATCCCGAACAGACATGACTACTAAAATTACTACTGCTGCATGGTCTTGTGCCTAACTTGGGTTTGTGCTCAGCCAAGTAGATATATTTTTGGCAATACCTGGAATTTTCTGAGTTGCCCAGGAAATGCGGGATGTATTGCTAGTAAGGAATAAGCTAAGAGTTTTCACCTATTGGCCAAGTTATAATTCTCAATAACCACTTATTTATTTTTGTAACGTTGCATACTTTCTCCTGTGGATCCTGCATCTTCTAGCACGTTGTGTTTATCACCAGGAAAACCATTTTAGAAAAGAAAGACCAACACCAAAACTTTTAAGAAGAAAATACATTTGTCGTTTTATTACATACTGGACAAGCAATAGGTCTTCATAGCAGCACTCGTCCGTGCGAGAACGGATCCTTCCATGTTCTTCCTCTCCTGCCTCCTTGGGTCTCCCTGCTGCTGCTGCTGACCGCCGGGTTTGTCGGCTCCTATCGGCCAGGGTGCCAGCCAGTCTCCCTAGTGTCATCTTCGTTTAAATTCTCCTTCCTTGATTTTTTTACAACCCTTCCAAGGAAGGTGATAACTTGGCTCTGTCCAAGCCTCTCCAGGTTTGTTATCAACGCTCAACCACCACACCCACATCAATAACATTACTCAAAGAATGATGAAACATTAGTTCAGTGGTTCTCAACCTTTTCCCGACTATGGCCCCCAAAAGCTATTTTTGACTTAAGTTAATTCATAATCGCACCCAAGAAGAAATAATAACAAATATTGTAATTATGACTAAATAACACTAGAAACATTTTGTATATGGACATGCAAATGGAAAACAAATTAAATTAAAAATAATTTTATTGCGTATTTACAAGAAATGTAGAGAGTCTAACTAGTGTAAGCCTTGAGATTGGTGATGTTTCGCTAAAAATTCAATGTCAGGCTTAATATTACTCAAGCAGAAACGAATATCTCCACGAGAAATGTCAAATCTGTTTCGTTCTTTCTGTAAGACTGATTGAAAACTGCATTCAAAATTTGATTTTCGACCCTAGGGGGTGATTCGCCCCCAGTTGAGAACAACTGCATTACTTGGTATTCAGGCGCTTTTGCAGAACAAGCAAATGGAGAAATTTGGCCGAACCCTATACCCTTACCTAAACCTTAAACCCTAACCCTAAACCCTAACGCTAACCCTAACCCTAGCCAATCAAATCAAGGTAAAACTGAATGTAAAAAGCCTGGGTAAGAGCACGTAAAAATGGCCTTGTGCCAAATTTGGGCGGGTGCTCACCAAGTAAATATAATATATATAAATATGTTAAATATTTAAATTGCCAAGTAGTCACTCAGAGCCGTTATATTAGAAGAACATAACAAAGCCAACATATTGGTGTGTCTTTATTCGCCTTATGCTTTCAGGGCCGATATATCAGTCTCTTAGGATTTGAAGGATTAAACCAAAATACTCAAAATAGTCAGGTTTTAAGCTTAATTCCATAGAGGCTTAAAACTATAACCCCCCCCCCAAAAAAAAACAAACAAACAAACAAACACCAATA
>JAUZSX010347690.1:0-10256 GCA_034780655.1 Idiosepius hallami
CTTTCCATATATTTTATAATTAACATTTAATTAATCTAATTAAGTTTTTTGTTACTAATTCGCTGACAGATTCTGTCACATTTTCAAAAGTTCCAATACATAATTTGGTCTTATTAAAAATTTGCATCATCAAAATCCCATTACTTACTCCGGCTATGGCTTAAATAGTATCACTATAGTTCTTATCAATTTCTTTTTTTGCAAAAGAAAAAAATGTATTGAAAATTAATTTTCACATTAAAAGATTAAGAAATTTGTACAAAAAAAAATGAAAATATCAAAACTCCTTCTAATTTTCCAAATTGAAAGCATTTTTAAATTTTTTTTTATTTGTTTGAAACATTGTGAACCAATAAAGATGAAGACCAAATAATATTTATAAAATTGATTATACATCATCTTAAGGGTTCAAAAAAATTACAATTAAAATCAAAAATTGATGTTTGACACCTTTTCACATACAACCTGGGATCATGTTAATTATTAAAACAGAAAATCAAATATTTCTATAATCTACAATCAATATTGGCTAGCTTGGCTCAAAGATTGCATTTGATCATTTAACAGCTATTTTTTTTAATGAAAACCAAATTAAATTTGTTCCAAGAATCCAAATACTCATCCATATATCAAATTTTAAGTCTATAAACCATTAATCGTCCAACATAGTTGAAGGGTTTGTAGTCATAAAACTTTTGAACAATTCTTTCAAATAAAAAATTGTAAGAATGTGTTAAAAATTTTGTTTAAATTGGACCAATCCTTTGAGAAGGTTTTTTTTAATCAATTCTAGAGTTTCAATACTTTTTAGGGCTTTTGCACAACAACACTTATCTAAGAACACTCCCAGATACATTGGGTACATTTGAGTTCATTTCCAAGAAAATCAGCCAAGCCTTTTTGCAGTCCATATGGAATGAACTCATAGACATAAATACACACAATATTTCATTTTTATATTAGTTTAGATTATAAAATAACATATGCATACAGTTATGTTTTTTTTTTCATTTTATGTTTTAGATAATATTTTTTATATGTCTATGTTTAAGAATCAGTTTCAATTTCATTTAATTCTGTTTTTTTATTTGTAGTTAAAACTTTTATAGTATTTAACATAAAAAAAACTCTGCCTAGAGTTGAATTATTTTCTAACAAAATTTCAAAGCACACATATATTAATATGTTATTTTTATAAACTTTTTTTTATTCTATAACTGAAAATCAAAGCCCTTAAGCTATAGTTTTCAACTTAAAGATATCATAAAATTGTAGATTTTTATTCTATCTGAAAGAAACACATTGTTTTAAGTTAAAAAATGGAAAGTTATACTTTATTTTGACATTACTTACCTACACACACGTATAAAGATCTCTTATTAAAATTTAATGAAAAAGTAAATGTTATGAACAAACCAAAGTGATAGTATAATTCCTGATAATCCACTAGACTACTAAGATTAATAAGTAAGACTGAAAATTCACATCATCTTAAACATCATTTATTCTCTTTTTTTTCAAAAAAATATTTATAATTTTTTCCAAAAATAAATTTTGACTCTTTCAATAAAACAAAGTATATTATACTTACAGAATCAGAAAATAGAAAAAATATATATTGTTTATGATTATGAAAAAATAGTATTTTAATTATTAACAAATAGAGTTTCTTTAAAGCATAAATATTACACTATTTGTTTTAATTCTTGGGTAATTTTATATTATTGATATAATAAAATACAAAAGTAAATAAAAGCAATCATTGTGCTAAACCACAAATGATAAGTGTTACATCATTATGAAGTAGCTAAATAAATATTCCCCAAATATATTGCCAGTCTACACTCTATCTATTCCTGGTAATGAGAGTGACACTGAAATCAAAGTGTAATATGAAAAATAGGGAAAAGTTAAAAATAAGATATTTCTTGTCTTTTTGTTCTCTACTGCTTTTTATCACTTATTATCTTTATAGGACAATTGGAGTAAAAGCAGAAGTTTTTACTTTGAAGTTTAACTATCTTTTGCCTTTCAATTTTAACAGTTCAAAAATTGATATTTCAAGAACCAATCAAGAACCAAAATATTTCTATTGATTTTCTGTCATTTAATTGAACAGTATAAACTTCTATTCTCAACTCTTAACTGTAACAAGTATGGATCAGAGCCGTGTCTAACATACTTAATTATTCCTCTCTTATTTCAACCTTTCACTAAAATTAAAAGAAGTTAAGTTGGATGTGCAGGTGAGCTATTTCTCTTCATATAACAGTATTAAAGCAGCTTCATCTACTTTTGAAAATATTTCAGTTTCAATCAGTGATTTTTGTATCAATTCTGAAGGATAGAGTTAAATGGAGCAATACAAGAATAATAGATCAAGGGAAGATGTCAAAACTAAGCTTTTAACAAATAAACTGAACCATTTGAGTATTTATTTTTGTGGGATATTGTCTTCATTTTTATAGTTGATGTTTTCAGCATATTTTATCCAATTAATCCTCTGGCCCGCTTGACAGGGATTAAAGCTACTATCTTCAGGCAACAGTCACCTGGCACCATAGAGACTTAAAATAAATAAGTAAAAAATGAACCATTTGATTGAAATATATTTTACAATAGAAATTAAATTTTGCTATTTGATACAAAACCAATGAACCACATCAAATGTCTTCTCAAGATCTGGAAAGTTAAATTTTTAAAATTCATGCTAAATTTATCTAAACTTTAAAGCAGTACTCATTAGTTTCCAGCCTATGTGGAACTGATTTTATAATTAGAAGTGTATTTTTTATTACCTAATAGAATAAACTTTTATATGTTTTTCTTACCAATATTGATATTTTTATTATTAGTTTTTTGTAGTAGCATTACTAGTTTTGGACACTCTATGATACACTAAACATGCTAAAAGTACTTTTATATTAAAATTGCAATGATTCATTTAACTAGTTTAACCTGTAAATGATGAACATGTGTCCTTCTAAAATTAATGCCTCCTATCTATCTAATTTTTTTTAAGTTAAAGAGCTACAAAAAACAGAATTGTACCCTTAAAACAAGCAACCTTTTGTGCTCCAGAATTTTCTTTTATATATAGTCACCACTTGTCTAAACGTATTTTGCCCGTGATGATTAAAACAGTTCATTTTTGTATCTAGAGTACACTTTGTCACAAACATCTCTGTTATCACTGACAAAGCTATCTCTTGTTCTGACATCAATTGCATGTAAACATTCAACATGGGCGAGAGTGAATATTGATCAGTTCAATTTTTTTCAGCATGGAGGAATTCAATGACGTTTCTCTGCTTCTGATGCATGTCCTTGATGACAGGAGTTGCCCACTGAAGTCGCATACCATCAATATCTGCAATGAAGAGATTAAAATTTTAGTTCATAAATGCATAAGTTTAGTTATAAATATGCAATTTGCAAACCCCATTGATCCATTCAACAAGAATAATGAAATAGAATAAAAAATAGGAGTCAGTACTTTTGGATTAACCCTTTTATATACAAACATGCACACTCATCAAATAGAAAAAGTGCTCTTTTATATAATAAAAATAGTTATATCTATTAGTAATAGATATTTTGAATTTTTGAGAAAAATAGAAAGAAAACTAATAAAAAGTGTTGTTGTTGTTGTAAGTAAACATTTAAGTTGAACTATTTGATTATTTTATTTTTCTATTTTTTTATTTAGTAATTAGGAAACTAGTTTAACTCAATAAAGTTCTTTTCTTTATTCCATTATTAGAGTTAAGAAGAATTAATTAGGTTAACAATTCTGAATTTGCAGCTGCAGAAAAATATCTTTTTTTAGGATATCACTCTTCACTATTTATGTATGTTTAAACAGTATCAAAGGATTTGAATAAGAAAAATTTCAGAAAAATTGTTCCAACTAATGGTGTGAATAATTAGAATATTTTATTTACTTGGTGAGCACCAACCCAAGTTTGGCACAATGCCATTTTTACGTGCTCTTACCCAGAATTTTTACATTCGGTGTTACCCTTCACCTAAATGAACTGCTCTCCCAAGTTAACGAGCCCCATCTCCCAGAGGCTGCTAAAGTGAAAGTAATGGTTTTGACTGGGATTTGAACTTGCATACTACGACTCCAGAGCCTGAGCTTTTACTAATGCTCCACCGTTGCTGCCCATTATTGGTGAATAATTAGAATATGATGATTGTTGTTATGCTATTATTGTTGATGATGATAAATGATAATATAAAAAGCTGTCTGGCTGGATTTAGCTGGTCAATGGAATGCAAGGTTAAAAGGGCTCTACCAGCAGCCAGGCACAATCTGCTATTTGTAGAAAGAGCTGGAAGCTGGTTTTAGATCTCTACAAGTTGTTTTCATTTCCTGATTTACATCTCTAATTCGGCTCAACCATAGGTCAGCAACCTAAGCAAGTCATATAAATGAATAGCATTAGATTTGCTAAAAAAAAACATTTGCTCTATGAAGGAATAAAAACCTTTGAATTAAAAAAAGACAATTTGAAGAGAAGAATAATCTCAGAAAAACAACATGTACATATTATGAAAACCAATTTGTTTTGAAGTTTATATTATCCAGAACTTTTTGCAAAAAATTGATATATTACCAGCTAAATAGATATTGCTAGAATTAACAAGCAATGATTAAAACATCATTGCTTGTTAATTCTAGCAATATCTATTTAATAAAAAAATAGGATTTAATTTTATGTATAAAGTTTTATGTATAATGTTAAATTTTGCTTTTATATTTGACTGACAGATTGATCTTTATAAGTTTCATAAATGATTTTGAAATTTTGATAATTTCTACATTTTAACCCTTTCGACCCTAAGGGGCCGATATATCGGCCTAATAATCAAAAGCAAAAAAGACACACTGACATTTTAACCCTAATAGGTTTTTTTATTATTAGAACAATTCCGAGTGACTACTTGGTAATACTACTAAGTCAGAGTCCAAAGGTAGAGGTTGAAATATCGTTGTGTGTTTGTCTTCTTTTGACCTAAGTCACCTGGGCCGATATATCGTTTTTTAGGATCTAAAGCTAAATGATTTGAACAATATCGTATTGATTTCAGAAAGTTACTTAAATTAGTAAAGGTAGAGTTTTATTATGACATTTTTATAATTAACTCAATTCAAATATTATTGAAAATAAACGATATTAGCAAACAAGAGCCATTTTATTTTCTTCATTTAAGAGATTTTATAAATACAAAAAAGGGTAAAATCATTTTTCCTTAATGGTGAATTCTTTTTTTAATATCTTTTAAAAATCAGATTAGTTTTAATTTTTCTTTTAGATTTTTGGGGGTTTTCAGGGGGGATGAGAGGTGGTTTGGTGTAGAATAGTAAATTTTCGTATAATTTTATCTTTTCCATTAAGATTCACAATAATATCTAATTCCAATTTTAGCTTGGGTGAAATCACAAATTTGTTTTGTTTATGATTTTTAAAAATTAGAATATTTGGAATAATCTATAAACTTTTAGAAAAGTCTAGATAAAAACTCTCATTCCTTTTTATAAGATTATTTGCGAAAGATAAATTGTATTACTGATATTTTGCCAGTGTTTAGCCGGTTAGGCATTCGTACCATTTCTATTATTTACCTATTTTAATCTTTGGTAATCAAGTTATTTATTTTGATTATAATGGAGCTCTTTAAATTGATAACTTGATAAAACCTTGATAAAAGGGAATATATTTATTTAGTAACTATTATTGATATGAATTCTCTACAAAATTGGTATATTAAATAACTCTATTACTTCATTATAAAAGCTGAATAACTGTTGATCAGCTTTCTTTGCTTTCAGTCATAAAATTCTGGATTTTTTATTCATTACCTGGATTAAATTTTAGAATTCAAGGACAAGATATCTCATTAAAAATTATTTTTTTTAAATTGCACCAAAATATGAATTCTTTTACCCTTTCATAATCAGTATTAATAATACTATACAATAAAAATGGCTAGAAGTTTTATCAGTAAACTTGATGGTTTTAATGGTTAAATTCTATTCTCTTTTGGTAATGTATTCACAATGTCAAAACTTATGTTTTTGAAATATTGGAATTTCTAATTTTCCAAATACTTGTTTGGCAAATATACTTTCCAAATAATGTTTACAAAATGGATTTTTCTAATTATTTTCTTTAATGAAAACTCAATGTTTTGTAGAAGTCGACCAATTTCCTCTGTATCTAAACAGTTATTAGATTATTAATATTCCAATTACTCTGACCAATCAAATAGTAATAAATCTATTAAAAAAATCTCAAACATTTTTTTAATACTGATTGCCTGAAGGAAATTTTATTAATCATGAACTAAATTTAGGACTTCATCTAAGAAATGATATAGTGTAAGACTATTTTGAATTTTTCATTATCAAAACCAAAAAAAATAGCAAATGGTGTTTTTTTAACAAATATCTTGAAAGAAGGAATATTCCAACAAATAGTAAACACACTTATATACAAATACACAGACACACACAGACACACACACACACACACACACACACACACACACACACACACACACACACAGGGCATGTTAGCAATTATTTTCCTAAAGTATGTTTTAAAGATAGAATTTATGGCTTTAAAAGAGTGTAATCATCACTGTAATTTTCTTAAATGGTAGTGTTGATTTATAAATAATAAATAACACCAGCAAAATTCCAGTTGCATCTAAATAATATGAATATAGAAATAATAAATAGTCTGATGATAAGTTAAGCAATAGACTGACAGTTACCAAAGGCCATTAACTCTATATATCTGATAATTTTCTCTTCCCTTCTGCTCTCTCATACTCCAATTACATAACTTTCTGTCAGTCTGCAAATATCCAGATAGTAACTTTAGGTCTAAGTGGATTTTATCAAATGTCTTATAGACCTTTGTATTCTCTATAAAATCATAGTTTATGATTGTCTTTGGTAACATCAGACATAAAGGAAAGCCCATTCATGAATTTTCTATAGAAGTCCCTCCCACTCGATTTGACCTACCTTTAAATCCTTCCTCTCCTTCTCACTCTTTCTTGTTCCCCAACTCTGGCTAGCAAGTAGTCAGTCTAAAAATATTCTTCCAAGTAAGCTGCAATCGAAGGAAATTCAAACTGCCCAAAGGGCTTAAGGATTTTTTAAATCTAAAATATTATTTAAATCAATGTTGTTGTTTTTTTTTGTTTTTAATCAAAAACACTATTTGACCAAAATAATTTGTTTGGAAACAGTGCCAAACCTGAAAAAAGTTCTCAGGAATTTGGGACACAAAATTAGGAATCATCCTTTTCAACAAGGTTGATGAAAAAGAATTCTTTGTAGATATTTTTTAATCAATGTGATTTCATCAGGGCTGTCAAAAAAAAAAAAAAAATTAAATTCTTTGTAAATATTCTTTTTAACCAAGTATCAACAATAAATATTAATTGAATATTCATTTAACCCAACAAGTTATTGGTTATATGTATTATTTTAAACTTCACTCATAAAAAAGAATATTGAGCATGAAGTTAACATACAACCTCAAAATATGCCCCTTGGATGCATGGTGCAATGGATAAAGGCGTTGGAGTATCTACACTTCAAAAGTGAGCATCAGTTGCAGGTTAAAGTTTCAATCCCACCCAAAGGCAGTAAGTACAAAATTCCAAGAAGAATACATGTTTAACAGAACGAGAACAGGCTACCCTCGTAGTTTGAATAAAGGGTTAAGTTCGAAATTCTGTAAATCCCGATTATGACAAGAAGGTTCTCGAGATCAATCACCTGAAGAAGGCTGAAGGGTTAATCGTACGAAATGTTGTGAATATAGCAATGATAAGGATGAGGACAACAGTCCGAATAATAGTTGTACAAACCTCAAAATACTTTCATTTCTTTTTTTCAGATAGTTTAGTTAATGAATTTTAAAAGCTGAATCTTGTATAGATAAAGAATAAATAATTTGGGAGAATATTAATTTCTATTTATGATTAAAGATTAAAATATGTCAAAGAAAAATAATATTATTGGCATTAGAGGACATTCATTAATATCTGTGATCATCTAATAAAAAAAAAAGCAGAAGAAAAGAAAATATTATTATTTTTTTAAATTATTATTAAAGAACATATCTTATGTTTCAGAAAGAAAAATATTTTGTTCTTAAGGGAACAAATATATATAAGGGAAATATATTTATAAAATGGGACTATGTTTTATGATGAAAATTGAAGAGAAAATCTTTTTGGAAGTATATTAGAATAACTTTATTTCCCTTTCTTTTTCTTTTGATTAAAAATGAACAAGGGTTTATGTAAATAGATTTTTAATTTAATTTGATTAAAAATACACTTTTTTGATTATTCCCAACAGAATATCTATTTTAGAAATAAAGTGAATATGGATAGATATGTGTGTATGTGTATTGCCCGTGTTTTTATACACATCTATTTATGCGTATGAGTAAGTTATTGTAAGGTAGGAATTAATATATTTTTGTGAAGAAAAATATGACAATATTCTTTTTTTAGGATAATACTAAATGTTCACCTTGAAAAGTCTACAAATATATCCAATTTAATATTGATTTATTTCATTGAAGATATGATTAGCTGAATTGTAGCTTAAAGAAATAAGAGAGCCAATAAAAAAGACTGAAAGAACAAAATTCTTTAAATATTGAACTAAAAAGTGTTATAGAATAGAAAAAAAGGTTTAGTAGAAAAAAAAGAGAAAAGTCTATGTAATTTGAACATTGATATTTTGGTCCAGAATTTTCTCAATGCCAGATTAATTCAATCCGTAAAAGTCAGAGATTCGGATACAACAATTTTTCTCTAGAACTAAACAGTCAATAAATTTGGCATTCTTTAAAGGTTTTTTCTTGTTAAAACGAGGAAAAACAAATTTTAAAGTAAAATATTAGTATATTTTTTATATCAAACCAAACAAGGAAATATGTTTATTTTTGTAATATCAAAATTATACATAAATTTTCTTCTCTTTTTCAGGATCAGAAAGAATTATTGTAGGATTAATATTATGACAGACACAAAAATAGAAAGGTTCATATAATCATAGTTTTATCAGATAGACTAGTAATAATCCCCAACTTTGCTCAGCAAATGCTTTTGACCCCTTAGTAGCTATTTTTATCACTGAAAACCAAAATAAATTTGTACTACTGGTGCAAATACCCCATATATCAAATTTCAAGTCTTGAGACAAAAAGTTGGCAAAATAGTTTGGGGTCTGTAATCATAAGACTTTTGAAGAATTCTTTTAATTATGAGAGAATGTGTAAGACTTTGTTTGAATTTGACAATTTCTTTTAGAAGCTGATTTTTTTCATTTGTCAATTTTCAATACTTATTGGAAGTATTCTGAAACAACACATATCTGAGAACACTTCCAGACACATAAAGTACATTTGTGTGAGTTTTCAAGAAAGAGAGAAGGGTGCAAGCTGCATTGGTGACAGCCTTCTTTTCATATCACACAGCCTGGGCAGGATATAACAATCTACGGATGTCTCTTTAACCTATGGTTAGTCATAACCATCAAAGGCCTCCTTGTTTTAATATGCTTTACTTTCAATTGTAATACTTAAAGATTCAGAAATGAATAATACAATTTTACAATGCTTATATTTTAATTTAAAAATCAAATGTAAAGATTTTATTTATTTCTTATATAATGACCTCACAAGATGAAATCCCACTCTGCTAGTTATTCATTTAATTTCAGATGCTTCTACTAAGGAAGGATTTTGTGATTCCTTGATTATTCTTTATTCATTTAAAAATATTCCTCTAATATTCTACTTGAGAAATGTACAATAGGAGAAAATCTCAAATTTAATGTAGTAGAAACAATACTTTGAATTGTTTTCAACAAATTGCTTTGAATATGTTTACAGTTCATCATACTTTTTACAATTTGATTGTTTTAGCCACACAATTTTTTTAATCTAGTTTTGTTTTTACAAAATTGCCCCAAGGAAACAATAAATTTAAAACCCCATCCAATCATCTAACAATGGATATTAGCATCGATGTTATTTACATTTTATTTTGTAGAGTAATTCTTTATGCATGTTTTCTTAATGAACATTTCTTAAACTTATTTTTATAAACTCAAAATGAAATAATTTTGTCAGATCAATAAGATGTAATTAGTCTTATAATGAAACAAACATCAGGCTTATTCATATATGTGTATATATTATCTTGTCATT